>CM038719.1:12194612-12279612 GCA_021613375.1 Megaleporinus macrocephalus
ATAACAGATAGTTTAGAGTACAGCCCAATGTCACTATAACATACAAAGTACACAAAAAGGGAACTATTTAAACAGTGTCCACTGATACCATCTTAGCTATCAGCTGAATAAAGCACTTCAAATTTCAGTCTATTGTAGTCGTGTCCTTTAGCTGAGCTGAAGTGTTAGGGGTGTTTTCACACTGTTTCAATGTTTCAAGTACTCTCAGACAAATGATGTTTCTGTGCATAACAAACAAACCCAGACTCTCATTAAATAACTCACAAACAACATCCATCAGTGATCTGAGTATGGCTTATCTCTGACTGATTCATGGATTGGGAAAACATTTAAATATGAAAACGATTCTAAATGTCATAGTGACCTAACTCTAGATCACCAGAGCGGGCTATAGGGATTATAAGCAGCTGTGCTACTGGGAGAGGTTGCATAAACCAGTTGATTTGACTAGTTGGGCCTGTAGGTTGCAGCCAACTACTAACATGATATGTTGGATGTTCACTGGTGCGGGCAACCACGTCACACAGAAAGGCTTACTGGTGAGTAGAGATGCAACCGCTTGCTAAACAATCATGTGTGTCCCATACGACTAACAGCATAGCACAAGTGAGTAGAAGCTCAGATAACCAACCCCAGTTAAAATTCACAGAGAGAAGTGAGTTTGAGAGCTGTGATGATTTAGGAGTTCATCAGACCATTGTATTTATGTGGGCACAGCACCTGAGAGTAAAACATGTTGAAATGTAGAAATAGATCAATCAGAGTTTTTGAGGCCGATTCCGATCGCCGATCACTTTTCAATGCGATTGGCCGACAGCCGATACCGATCGGGGGCGGGGCTGTATGCCACGGCAGGGCTACATGCAATTATTAGCACAAGCAAGTCATGAAACAAGGTGGAAACTGGTTTATTATCATTTTTAATAAGCTCATATGAAACAGCATAATATTTAAACTAAAATAGAAGCTGGTCTATGTGGGAGTAAACCGCTTGATACAGCTCCGGAAGAGCCACATCTGAAAAGTATTTCTACTAGGAACGACAGAGCATGGATCCAGGTGGAATATTAACCCCCTGGGGTCGACAGACGCGGGGGTGCGTTTCTATTAATATCTTTGCGATAACGCGGCGCAGAAATACAGTTTAAACATTTCCTGAATCAACAGCATCCGTCCTTGCATTACACCCAATCCTGAGTCTGTACCTCACTCAGGTCCGAAGTTATGAGCCTATAAATAAAAAGCAACCCAGTCAGCCTCTCTTGTCTGACTGGTGGATGCTCTGTTTCGTGTGAAGCTGACCAATGGGCTTTCATAAAATTACTAATGACCCGCCCACACATCAAATCTATCAATATTCATCAGAGAGAGACGTACCGGGGAGCAGAAAGTTCACAGCTGCTGAAGCTCCAGCAGCGCTACTGAACAGCAGTGATGAAGATAGCGGTGCATCAGAGCCTGAGACTGTGATTCATATGATGAGGAAGAATATGAAAACAATCGGGATCCGTTTGAAGATCGCTAAGTGCATTTATAAAAACTTTTTATGAGGTGAGCTAGCGAGCAGGCTAAAGAGTGTTTCTGTTTGTGAGGAATTGATTTGTAAGCGCCATCTAACTGGGTAGCTAGTTAGATTACAACAGTCATGACCTAATTGATTCGTGTCCCATAGTAAATGCTTACTTTGCTATTTGAAAGTTAATTTTCTGCACATTAATAAACGTTTACTGTATGAATGTAATTTCCTTTATTAAAGCTTTACTTACAAATAGCAATACAGTTTATGACCACTGATGGATCCAGTAAACATTTACTAATGTATTTCTTCATGTTTATGTCCACGTTTATGGCTGTTGGCTGCTGTATCAAGTAAAGTGGCAACATTCTACTCAATAAACTTTTTACAGGATTTATTTCACATTTGTACACTATTTTATTCATACATTCAACTGGTAAATCCATTTCAAACACATTTTTTACAAGATATATGAAGAATTTTAAAATTGGACTTTAGGGTTTAGGACCAGATAATCTCCTCATACTTTCTCTAGGTCACTTATTTCCTCATTATTGAGACAGCATAGACTGTTCTGAATATTTTGATATAAAATATGTGGGTATTATGTTACATGCAAGTGTCTTTAAAGTATATATTTAAAAATCGAGATAATGCCCTTAGACCCCAAAGGGTTAAACGGCAGAATAAACGTCTTCTACAGCCGAGAAGAGCTGCTTATCTAGAACTATAAACTCAATCACTCTGGCTGTGGTTCCTTTAGCTCTCTGGCTGTTGCTGCTGCTGTACTGTTTGTACCGGTTAGATCTGGTTGGCGCGGTTCTCTGGGTTATTTGTTTTGTGCTAGCTGCGCGTGCTAGCTCTGCTGTTTGCTGATACTCACTGTACTCAGCTGTGTGGTGTACACGCCGTATCAGATTAGTAGTGTTGAATGTCTTTGTCTTGGTTCCCCAACGAGACACGCAGATTTCACTAATTTAACAGATGATATAAACTGCCCTGGATGAGAGTCACATACTCAGACAGACCACATGTTTTCTATCCGCACATGCAGTGAACGTTGTAAACTGTTCTCGAAAGGCCGCTGCTTTAGTCAGTCTGTGGAAAATGAAAGTGCGTGTATTTCCACCTAGTGGTTCAGATAGGAATTGCAGGGAGCTGGCTGGAGGGCTTACCCTCCTGAATGAAACGCTAGCTGGAAATACAGAAATTAGGCTCATTTGTTTAACGTCATCGATCGGCTCTCGGGATCGGCTAAATTGGAGAAATATCGGACGATCGTCGATCACATATTTTGATTAAAAATCAGCCGATACCAATACATGGCCAATCGATCCTCCCATCTCTATTGAAATGCAATTTAAGTTGCACCTTAAACAACAGTCCTTGCCACCCCAGTCCCTGTTAGCAAGCTATGAACAAAATACTTACCACTAATTTCTGACACCCTCACTTATTTTTAAAAATGGTGCCAACAGCTACTTTTTCAAAACAGTCCCTAGGTCATAGTGGCAGGCTAGGTTGTAAGCAATAGGTAAGACTACAGACTCACGGGTCAAAGACCAGGCGTGTGATGTACTCTTTGGGCATACGGGGCAGCTGGTGGGAGAAGACGTTCTGAAGCCCCACCAGCCACATCAGGATCTTCTTATTGGACTTTTGTGACAAGGAGTTCCCGATCACGTGGAACTCGATAATGCCCCTCCTCTCCTCCAGACGTGCCGTTTCATCCCGTGCAGCATTAGCCGACAGGAGACTCGTCTAGGGGACAAAACAATCCTTCCAGCATTACAGAATACTCTGGCAAACTGCATCGATCCTTTCACCAACACTGTTATTCACAAAATGGCACAAAGCTACGGGCGACAGTACGTCATAAACCACATGAGAAAGCCTACTGAGGTTTGCTTTGCAACTCAACACTGAAACAAGCATGTTTAAGCCTGCACTCTGCAAGATGCTGCAAAGCTATGTAGACCCAGTGCAGTGAAGCTAACTGTACACACTTCAACAAGATTATGTTGACGGCATAACCATGCAGAAGGTCACGGCCCTGCTGTTCCCAATGCTGATATGCAAAAGTACCACAATATTTAAGGATGTATTGGAAGATTCAGTCGAATGCAGACGTATAAAGAGCTCTGAATTAAGCGTAGTCCTCAGGGAGAGAGAATTCCAGACAGAGCCAGTGTGTGTTATGAGTGCTGTATTGAAAAGAAAATCTTCTGACCTCTGGGCCCAGCATGGCAGCAGGGTCAGTAATAGTCATCATGACCTCATTGACCAGCTCCATGGGAATGTCCCCCATCACCCTGATCCGCTTAGCATCCTCCAGCGTCAATGCCTCTGGCAGCTTCCGCTTCTCTCCTGAGAGAGAGAGATAGAGATAGAGATAAAGATAGATAGAGAGAGATAGATAGATAGACAGATAGATAGATAGATAGATAGATAGATAGAGATAAAGAGAGAGAGAGAGAGAGAGATAGATAGATAGATAGATAGACAGATAGATAGACAGATAGATAGACAGATGAGACAGAGAGAGACAAACAGATCAAGCAAGAAACAGAGACCAAGAGAGAAAGACGGAGGGGGAAGGCACAGTAGGAGACAGGGACAGAAAAGAGGGAGGAGGAGAGAGAGAGAGTGAGAGAGAGAGTGAGAGACAGGGAGAGACAAGCATATTGAGATTTTCATTTGTGCTGTAAACAACAAACATTGCAACTAAGAGAACAATAAGGACACACATTGCTGGACTTTGTGTATTCTGGACACTGTGAGTGAATCGTCATTGCTGTGTACCTGTGATGGGTTCAGAGACGGCTGTGTCCAGAGCAGAGCCTACTGGACCTTTCCGCAGAGGAGAACCAGTCACTGCCACAGGACTCAGCACTGCGTGGGGGGGCACCACACATACTCACATTTAAAAGGCATCACTCAGGAGAACAACACACCACCTCATATCTCCCAGCATCTACACACAAACCTGTCTGAGGACCCAGCTGTGCCCCCTCAGAAGCTGGCATGGTGAAGTCAGCATCCCAGATAGGAGAGTTCTCTCCATAGATCTCCTCCTCTAGCATGGAAAGAAACCTAACATAGAAAAATACAAGAGAAGATCTAAAACGTCTGGATATCACAGTCTTTGTCTTCTTCTGAATATTGCTGCATCAGGTGCAGACTTACTGCTAGGCAAAGGCAGGCGATGAGCTAAAACTGCTTCAAGCCAATGGCGCCATTGAGGAATACTAATTAGATATAAGCACTGGAAGCGTTAGCCATGAGAACGATTAAGAAAAACACGATTAAGGGTATTAAATGTACCCCTGGGTTGCATACATGGGGGCATGTTGTTGGACAAATCTGGCAGGAGCGTGAGAGTGCTTACTTGGGAAAGTGCGTCAGAATAAGCGTCCGTTTCTCTGGGGGGAGTTTGTCTTTCTCCACCCTGAATTTCTCCAGCAGCTGTCGCCGCGTGACCGTAAAGATGGACTTGAGGAGGCTGCGGCCGAACACCTGACACGTCTCATAGCGCGGCAGACTGTCGTTACTCTGCGGGACATGACAGTAACACAGCCACCTGTAGAAAACATACACGCGCATTAGATCATTACTGCAACGTGTTCTTAGAACACATTTACACAAACATTAAGCTAACAGGGAAAGAGAAACACTAATCCAACACAAAGTACACATAGGAGCACAAAGCGCAATGACCAACATGCTTTACATGAATTACAGAACAATCGAACAGTCGACCTGACCTACAGCTCCCACAATGAACGCGTGTATGTATCTAACTAAGCCTTCCTCTTTTAAACAATAAACTATGAGACCGACGGATCATTAAAGTGCCATAATCGGAGATCAGACGTCAATAAAAGGCTTTTGTCCACACCTACCTGGTATAGTCTACTTTGTATGCGGAGGCGTCCTCTTTCTGGGCCCGCTGGCGGAACTGAGATGGGGTCTCCAGCTTCCAGTAGTTCAGACAGAGCAGAAACATCTTACTCAGCTCATACATCGTCTGCCTTTCCTTAGGAGCCAAGTGACTGAACTTATACTGCACAAAGTTCAATACCCCCTGAGAGAGAGAGAGAGAGAGAGAGAGAGAGAGAGAGAGAGAGAGAGAGAGAGAGAGAGAGAGAGAGGAGTAAGCAGGAGAAAAAAGAGAGTGAAACAAGATGAAGAAAGAGAAATACGAGTGAAATAGGAGAATAGACAAAGCAAAAAAGAGAGGAATGAGAAAAACAAAAGATAAACAGATGCAGAGAGTGAACATAAGAGAGAGAAGAGGAGGATGGAGCAGAACAGAATGAAAGAGTGGGTGGATGGATGGATGAAGAAAAAGGGGAGGCAGAGTGATGAGTGTTTGGAAAAAAGAAAAGCATAAAAAGAGGAAGACAAAAAGAGAAGGCAGAGAAAAAGGGGGGGAGAAAAAGAGATACATAGAGTGGACGAGAGAAAAAGAGAACAAAAGAGAAAAAGAAGAGGGGAAGAGAAAAAAGGAAGAAGGAGACAGAATTAATGGGAAGGAAAGAGGAGACAAAGAAAGCAAAAGAGTATGAAATGAAGAAAGAAGAAAGGAAGAGAGGAGGAAAATGAAAGCGTGAGAAAAAGGGAGAAAATCAGAAGTGAGAAGGAAAAAGAAAGAAAAAGGAAAGAGGAGTGACATAAAAAGTGAGAGAAGACACTCGTCCTCAGCCGCACTCATACCCACCTGTTCAATGTTGGGTTTCTCAAACGGTGGGCTTCCCAGTGAGCCCTCCACTACTGGCTTCCCCATCTGTAGAATGCACTTCCGCAACAGCTACACAAACATAACAGACACAGTGCTCACACTTTATTTCCTTACACACATACAATAATGTTTAATTACAGAGACTGTTAATGAACGTTCAGCACATTATTATAGTTTATTACTATATTATTAAACACCAGAGTTAAAACTACACATGTACTACCATGTTACTATCATGACGGAGTATAATAGAGTTATTTTACCTTAAACAGATAGAAGTAAACCTGCTTGGTGTCTGTGTCCTCCTCCTTGTGCACAGACATAAAGAGATTCTCTACATCCACCACCATTCCCAGCAACCTGTTAATCTCCTCTTCCGACACGTTTTCCAGATGAGACACATGCTCCGCTGCTCACACACACACACACACACACACACACAGAAGAATATAACAGACTGAAGGGCTCCACCCCATGAGTTACTATTCAGTTTTTACTACAGTGGTCTCCAACCCTCCTGGAGAACTGCTGTCTGGAAGAGTTTAGTTCCTGCCTGCATCTAACACGTCACCCCTCTGCTCACCCAACACTGGTGTGTCTGGTCAAAGTCAATCAGACATTTCTGAGGAAGTTAATTACCTGAAGCAGGTGTGGCTGATTATGGTTGTACTCCTAGACAGTAGAGCTCCAGGAAACAGGCTGGAGAACAATGTCTGACTATAACATATTCAGTAATTACAAGGAAACTAAACTAAAAGTTACGTAGTAATGACACTTAGGAACTTGGGTGTGACTCTTAGGGCTGGTTTTCCAAAGCCAGATTTACCCTCACTACATGTAAAGAGCTTCCAGTGGTGATTCGGCTTCGGACAGCAACATTTCCTCCCATGTTTACGGGTGAAGGTAACAAAAACTGTCCACTACAGTAATCAGTAAAGTTTCTTTTCTAAGCCAGAGTGTCCAATTCTAAACCCTGACGGTCATTACTGTTTACAGCTGTTAGTTAACAGAATGTGCTTTTTAGGACTTTTACTGAATTTACTGAGACACATCAAGGGTCTTACATAAACCATTACAGGTCTAACCACTGACTGCTGCTGCAACACTTTTGGAGGGCAGCCATGAATAACGTTTGAATATCTGAGCTCAGGCTGCGTCGGTCATCAGTTGGGGGCTACTAAGGATCAGCAGTCAGAACCTCAGCTAACCTAAGAACCTCAGTCAGCGAACCTGGCAATCTGGCCACATTATATGATATCAAAAAACAACAATACTGCTATTGTACAAAGTAACAATACTGCTATATCACATGTATTGCTTTTTTCAACAGCAAACTTAGTCCCCAAAGAAAAACTTAATCAACTTCTGTTTAATTTAAGGAGTTAAAGCGTGAAAAGGGATTTAAATCATTATTTAATGAGATTTTCAGTGTGTTCATTTCACTTCAGTCATTGTTATTGCACCAAAATGGGATTGCCAAGCAGAGAGAATACTGAACACTGGCATATAAAAAAAAATATTACAATAAAATACAGATACCTGCCACCCATGTATTGATACAATATTGCCACTTAAAATACTAGGGTGTATTGTTTTATTTACCCCACACCTACCAATCCTGCTAAATAACTGCTGTGTTCAATCCAGCATATTTATGAAGTGAAATAAGCTAAAGCCTGGAGCTGGATATACCTGATCTAGGCAGGTAAAATTTCCATCAGCTTAAAAAATGCACTGTATGTCCAAAAGCATCCAGACACCCTTCCTAATTAGTGAATTCATCTGTTTAGGGTTGCCTCATGAATGAATTAGGGATTCAATTACATACACACAGCTATATAATATCCATAGAATAGCACTGACGATAGGATGGACCACTCTGTAGCAGCACACACCCACCATGCCCAATATTAAGTGTTGAACAGAGCTGTGTAAAGCTGTGCTGTGGAGCAGTGATGGAGCTCCATCCAACACCTTTTTCAGGAGTTAGATCTAGAATTTATAATCCATCATTAGCACATGAGCTCACTAATGCTCTTGTAACTAAATACAATCAAATCCTCACAGCAATGGCGAATGTAAAGCCTTCCCAGAAGCATAGAGGCTGTTATTGCTGCAAAAGGCCACAAACTCCTAATTACTGCGGAAGAAACTCTGGATGAGCAGGTGTCTAGCAACTGTGTTGGACACACAGTGCATATCACATTAGAGCATCAGTTAAAAAGCCTATCAGGCTGCTGCAGTTTAACACAAGCATACCCAGAGCATGGCCACAGCTGCGGCACGCTTCACTCAGGTTGGCCGTCTGCTGCTGGAGCTCCATCCGGGTGGCGGTGGGAGGATGGGGGTTCTTCCAGCCGTTACACTTACAAGAATCATTGGCCTGAGGTAGGAGAACATCACAGTGCAGGTTTACAGCTGTGCTCATACAGTAATACTGACTGGTCCTGAAGCCCCACTGTCTTGCACATGTTTGTGTTTTTTCCTCCTATAGTGCGTCCACTTCATTTAAGGGCTTGTTAATGAGAAAGGACAACAACAATAACATGTCCAGAGCAGTGGGTCTCCAGAACCAGGGCTAAGAAACACTGGACTGGTGCAATGGTGCCTAGTCTTGGTGCACAACTGTGAGTGTTTTGCTGATATAAAACATCAGCTAACTAAATAATGAGCCCTGTTTACGTTGAGGTGGGAGTAGCAGGACGAGGACTAACAGGTTAGCGGGAACCGCTAACAAAGAATTACATATTTCATGAACTGTCGTCTATAACAGCTTATTAGTTGGACATTAAGAGACAGTCAGGTCCGCAGAAAGAAGGAAACCAACTTATAAAAATAGCTGGACCGGACTGTCTGTTTACTGAGGCCGGTTGACCAGACTGGACAGTATATTAATCCTCAGCTTTCGCCTCCCATTCAATCCACAGAGCACAATAAAGCGGGCTACTTCGCTCTGTGTTATGGTCAAGTTAGCCTAGCTATGCTAACTAGCTACCTTGCAAGCCGAAAACACGCCGAGCTTCTCGAGTTTCTTGGCCCGAGGAAAAGCGCGAACTTGGGCTTTTTTCTGGCTCGCCCACTGCTGCTGGCTCAGGCCGGGCCGGGCCGGGTCGCTGCTACCGGAGCCGGAGCCGGAGTTCGGGCCGGAGCCCGTCGAGCCCCCGCTCGGGCCCTGCTGAAGCCGGACTTGAGTGGAGGCTTGACCCGCCGGTTCCGCCATACCAGCACGGTGCTTCTCTGTCCGGACAGTCGAAGTGTTCAGCTCTGGTCGCTACAAGTTTTCTGGACCAGCAACTGTTTTTATCTGTATTTACGTTTTTTTCAGGCCTCGCAGCCGCCTGTCTCCACGAGACACAATAGTTACACTGCGCATGCCCAATACCGCGTGTTCATGGGTAATGTAGTTCACAGTGTAGATCCTAATTTATCTATCTATCTATCTATCTATCTATCTATCTATCTATCTATCTATCTATCTATCTATCTATCTCAAAAACATACTTTTTGTATATGTTATCAGTTTTTTTTATCACTTTGTAGTTCTACAATATCAGGCTGTTGTCTGTATTTTTCTCTGCATACTTAGTTAGCCTTATGTTACCTCGTTTCAATGGTCAGGACCACCGCAGAGCAGGTATGATTTGGGTGATGGATTATTGTCAGCACTGACACTAACGTGGTGGTGGTGTGTTAATGTGTTGTGCTGGTATAAGTGGATTGAGAGTTTTTAAACACAGTGTCCACAGTATGTGTGGTTGTTGATTAGTTAAAGTTTGTGTATGTGCCTTACTATTTAAAAAGTACTACTTGCAGCATAATCATAGCCTCCTTTGATTCTCCTTCCACACTAACACCACAGTGAAGTGTGCCAGGTGTGCATTTTGTTATTAGGTATGATGGGCTATCACATTTTATGTGGGATATGTTGATTTTGTATTTTTAATGTAAAAGCACTTTACCATTTTGCCATAGACAACTCATGAAAATGAGCGTATTGATGATATTGATGATATTTATGGAGTATTGATGATATTTATAAGGAGATTAATTATTACAATAAATGGACACTATACACAAATAAATTAGTATATAAAACATGAGCGTGTTTTGTCCGTCTCCTGTAAAGTGACTATTTTGTAAATACTTTTTTCTGCACTACACGTAAAGCAGAAAGCTGTTGTGATTGACTGTGCCTCAAGGCCAGGATGAAACACTCCTTATAAAGTGAATAGGCAGATACATGTACATGTAATGCTTTTGTTTTTCATGATATTATCTCTGGATTGTGTGCTCTGGGGTATAATTGGTACATCCTAAAATGTAATGTGTAACTCATTTATTGTATGAAAATGGGGGACACACATTCAAGTCTCTAAACACTTTATTGTTTCTTCACGATAAGTCTGTGTTTTAAACGGTCCCAGTGCAGAAGTGGTCCCATCAGAGGGAGGTGCTTGGGTTCCTTCTAGTTCTTCTGTTAATCCTGAGAAAACACACCTACTGTAGCACAAGCTGCCGCTCTCAGCTCCTCCACTGGAAGGCACTACAGTATTTTGTTTATGCTGAGAGACACGGTACGGATCAATAACCCAATAACTCAGCGCCTTTTAAATGTAACCTTGTGCCTTTTGCCCAAAATACTTGAATTTCAACTAGGATGGAAAATATTGATGCAGAGGAGACTAGGCTTTAAAATAAAGAGGAGTAAACATTGTAAGTGAACATGGCCTCACAAGGGAAACAATTACTTCTATTTTTGTTGCTGAATGTAAAATATTGGGAAAAAGAGAAAACCTCTGTGCAGTTATAGCAGATAATTAATGTTGCCCTCGCCCAACATGTTCCAATAGCCAGTAAAAGTTGTGCATGTGCAGAAAATATACATGTTTAAGTGTGTTCTCGGTTTCTCACCTCTCTTTATCTTTGGGAATGAAACGGGGTGTTTTTGTGTCTGTGGTATTAAGACTGATCTGTTTTGATTGGCTGCCCTGTTTCATACCTCACTTGGAATAGCACTCAGAGCTGAAACATTCCTTAGAACTTGAATAACAATGGACAGAGCTACACTGCTGTAGACCGTCTAGGTGGACGTATGTAAATAAGTTGGTTCCTGTGACATCACAAAAACCATGAATTTAAAACAAGCTGATTTTCCAGTATAGGTTCCATATATGGAATGTATGGACCAAATGGTAGATGTTAAACTTTTAACAATGTTTATATATTACTTTACACTCCTTTAATTAAAAAAGTGAGAAAGAAATGTGGTCTTCTATGATATGAGCCCTTTAAAACTGGGAAATAAGCACACTGACCCCCAGCAAAATACCTTCCCCTTTGTTTATTGGTAAAATTACAAGTACAAGATTTTTTTGTTGTGTTTTTTTCTTTGTCGCGTCCCCCATCTACTGAATCCCACAGAACTTTGTGTCCAGACCCTGTTAAACTGGGCCTGGGCAGTCGCTCTCATTTGTTGTGCTAATTCACAAGAGATGGAGAAAATGTTGCTCAAAACAAAAACAAACCAAACAAGAAAAAAATAATAAAAAGCAAAATAGAGACCCTTTTTAAGAAAAAAAAGAACCAATCCTAAAAATAAAGAAAAGAAAAAGAAGACAACAGTAGACAGAGTGCACACTCAGAGAGACCTTCATTACAAAAATCATTTCACAGAAGGAGAAGAAAAAAAAAATCTTCACAAAGAGAAAGAAAGAAAGAAGACGATTGATCCGTGTTTTTGGGAAGGTACTGTATTGATAATGGCTAGTGATTGGGTATACGTTCGCAGAAGAAATGGAAGAAAAATACAGAGTACAAATACAGCAACATGGTTACTTTTTCCAATACACAAATCGTGATTTTGGTCGTCGGAATCTGGTCTTGCATTATCAGCAGGGAGTTCTGCAATGCGAGGTTCGTCGACTGAAGATTTGAACAATGTCTCATTTCGTTAATGCTGAAAGACACTGGCGTTACGACGTCTGTTAATGCGTTACGCATATACAGTCTGATATCTCACATGTAAATGATTTGGGAAGGGGGGGGGTGTGTGGTGGTGGGAGGGGGGACTAGCCTATGAAATCATATTCATTATTCATTAGTTCTGGAGTAGTGGTAGTCATAAGAATAATTACAATAATAACAACAATAATAGTAATAACCAAGAATAATACAGAATCTACAGAATTGCTGAGCATGGAGGGAAAACACAGCCTCTCATATGCCCTCTTTCTCCACTCCCTTCTTCCTCTTGTTGGATGAAGCAGCCCAAGAAAAAAAAAGGGATGTAAAAAGAGAAAAAAGTCAGGAAAACCTCAATACTCTACATGCTGCAGCGTCCACCCAGAGAGAGAGAGAGATCATCTGAGTTCAAGCAGTAGGGATTAGACTGAACTTGCAGGAGACAGAGAGAGTGAGGAAACTAAGTGGAAGAAAGCTTGTTTTCCCTCCAGCAGCAGTTTTGATTTTCTTGCATGAATGCAGACTAAAACAGAACAGAACTTCTTTACAGCTCCACGTAAGTGCGATAGGATTGATCGTGGTTTTTCCCTCCTTGTTCCCCAAAAGGCAGGTCTTTTTTTTTTCCTTTGTTTGTTTGTTTTGGTGGGATCGTAATTGTTTACTGTTTACAGCGATGCCGCTCAGCTGATTCTTGAACACAGGTCTTATGGAGGAGACTGTCTATCTGTTGGAGGGATAATTGGTCAAAATATTTACACGTGGTTACGAATATCAATGGCCCCTTTGGTCAGTTCAGTAGTAGAATCTGCTGGGCTGCTGATGTACACCGCAGTCTAACTGACTAGGTTTTCCAGTTAGGCTGTGAATAGACAGAACTGTCGGACTATGAGTTGGTACTGTGTTGATAATGTGTCTGCGTTGATCCTCGGCCGTATTTGACAGTCGACTGCTCGGACGCTTAGTTCCCGCCTCCGCAGCACTGGCCGGATCTGCCCTGAGGTGCTGCCTCCTGCAAGTCGACTCCGCCTCTGGCTCGCCCGCCGGGCCCTGCGCCTCCCTGCGGCTCGTTCTTCGGAAGCTTCTTAGCTAAAAAGAAACCACAGGTTACATCACTGAGCAAACAAACAAAAACATTTTGATAAGGCTGTGGCTTTGGGGCCCAAAGTTAAACGTACACACTTTTCCGTTGAGCCCAAATGTACTCCATCAGCCAAGACATGTTCTGAGGTTTGCTTCTTTAGGTGGAGCTACGAGGCTAATGAGATGAGCCAACAGATGTTTCTACCCTACCAATTATCACTGTGCAAACTGAATGCCTAAGTGAGCTCACACTTTGTTTTGTTTTTTTCCCCAAGGTGGGGGAAAATGCAAGGTGCACTGCACATTATCTTTTCTAGTTTCCGACTGAGTTTTACACTGTGATTTCAGAATGCGGCTTCTGCCTCCAAGTGTGTCTGCTGCTGAACAACAATTGCATCGTACCTGTTAATAACCTGTGCTACCTGAAAGAGCATGTCAGGCGCTATATTGAGTACTGAGCAGCTGTTTAGCAAGTTGGTGTTCTCTCTCTCTTTCTCTCTCACTCTGAAACTGCTCCAGTATCGCTCCAAGCCACAAGCCAGAGAGTACCTATGCATGATATCACTGATGAGTCAGTGACTCTACAGCTCACACACAATGATCATTCAAACAAAGCTACTGTGGAGCTGTTCCGCAGACCTACATACTGGCAATTCTTACCAACAACTTTCTGTCCGTTTTGCTGTGAGATTGATACAATAAATGTTTAAAGCATGTGCATTTGTTTGATTTGCTTTAAAGGTAAAGCTTATGAAAAGAAAAAAAAGGGTTTATTTAGTAACAGCTATATAGGAGCAGACATGAAGCAAAGTGGTTTCTAATGACTGGAAATAGAAAACCTGAAGTGGAGTGATTACAGAAACACCTAGGGAGAAGTGGATATATCTGCCACACCACCCACATGCTCCATGTATTCACTATTAACTGATAGTGGACGTAGTGAAAACTATTTTTTAACAGTTCACAGTTAAGAATATTCGGCAGCTGCTTCTTTTTGAATGTAGCTCATGATGTAGCTATTTAACTGCTTTGAGTTGACCCCTTTTTAACTTGGGTCTTCTGGAGGTCTGTCCCTGAAACACACAGACAATGCAAACTCCTCCCAAATCATCACACTCAAGCTCACGGAATTATATCTGAAACTTCATTACACCATGAAGAGCCTGAACAAACTTCAGGCTTTATCATGCGTGCTACTGGTGCTCCTCAGTTATG
This sequence comes from Megaleporinus macrocephalus, assembly GCA_021613375.1. NCBI lineage: Eukaryota > Metazoa > Chordata > Actinopteri > Characiformes > Anostomidae > Megaleporinus > Megaleporinus macrocephalus. The sequence continues at coordinate 12,209,126 of CM038719.1, forward strand.
TGACCTTTATAGGTAACTGGATGTCATGCAATGTCACAAACCACATAAGCAAGTCTATTTAGGTTCGCTCAACCACCTCATGTGGTTTGAGCCACTAGGTGATGATAAAAGGCATGCAATGTGCATGACGCTAACCAGCAGCTATAAGCTTCAATAGCCTCGTAGAGCGAGCCTCAGTATTAAGAACGTCAAGCACTGGCTGATTTAGGGTAAAGAAGAAACTAGAAATCGCTTTTTTTGCGGGGGGTGGGGGGCCAAACTATCGCTTTAAGCCTTCGCTTTGCCTACTGCTTACCAATAGCCATGAAGATCTCGTTGACATTCATGGCGGTCTTGGCGGATGTCTCCATGAACAGCAGACTGTTGTCATCTGCGTATGCTTGCGCTTCCTGGGAAGACGTGTGTAGAAGTTATAAACACACTTCAGCATAATAGCTCCAGGCACTTGCTTGCCTGCTCTTATATTTCTTAGTACAACACACATGCACACATACCTGGAAGTCGACAGCTCTCTTGTTGGCAAGGTCAGCCTTGTTCCCAGCCAGAGCAATGACAATGTTGGGGCTGGCCTGTCTCTGTAGCTCCTTTACCCAGTTCTTTGCTCGAGTGAAAGTGTCCTGGAGTGGAACAATGCAGATGCACAAATGGTTAAATATATTTTTTTTAAATCTATACAGCATGTTAGCTCAAAGTGGAAGAAAATTTTAAAAACAAGTCTAACGGAAATTTAAAAAAGGCCAAGTTGCATTTACCAATAGTTTTAACGATGCTATTTTGGCTATGACACCCCCACCCTCGAGTAGTTGCCAGTGAAGTTTTCTACATGACGCTTCATGGTGACTGGCCGATACAAAGAATTTTAGGTCCCAGCTGATTAGTCATGCTTTTCTAGATATGATGTCAATCTCAAAGAATCTAAACTAGGACAGGACAAAGTAGCCGCATGCACACCTTTATGTCATGTCATCTTTCCACTGTCAACTGCATTGTGTTGCACAAAAAGAACTGTGCAAGAATCAGATCCCACCCATCATTTATTTTATTCCTCTCATTATGTACATGTTATTTATTTTAGGAGGGATTTCTGATGACAATAGATATGATTATCCACATGCTTAAGGAAGAGGATCTCCAAAACGGGAGCTAAAATGATTAAATTATACAGAGACGATGGGACAACTGTGTAAGAGCTCAACAATCATCTAAGACTTAATTCTGAAGATAAAAAAATATCCATGTACATTTCTCTAAAACACTGAAATTATATATTTTTTCGAAGCTATAATAAAGGCAAAGGGCGGTCACATTAACTTAACTGTCTTGATTTGTTTCTTTTATTGTACTTCATGTCCAAGTTAAATAAGAATGTTCTGATTTTTGCATAATACCGTACATGTACTAAAAGATTCTAAAAGATGCCAACCCTGTACAACTACACATGACTAAGACAATTAAGTAACTATTAATTAAATGATTATTCCAAATGCTGTACATTTCAACTGTTGAACAAAACTGCATTAAAACGTACCTACAAGAACTTGCACAGGCATGCCTACCATTATTGACTGTGAAAACATTCAATTTTCATGATCATATTGGATCAAAATGTACGAGAATGTTAACATCTGCAGTCCTAATGGCTTTGGTCTAATACAGCTACTGCTAATGGCAGCAGGAAATGTGAGTAAGTGCTGAGGATTGCTCCTGGTCTGTCTGGACCATAGTGAGTAATCAACCTAAGCAGTAAGTCAACTAAATGCTTACTGCTCACACCATTCTGCTTAGTACAAGGTTACAAATCAGGAGTTTATAGAATCTGTGTGCATGTGTTTCTTAAGGCTATTATACTGCTTACAAAGGAACTTCAAGGCTGATCACATGACCGGCATTGTGCCACTAGAAAATGATTGGTCCTACATGTCACAAGAATGAACCACGTGCTCCCTTGAAATTCCTGACTCTTGACTGGATTTACTGAGAATGTGAGCAATGGAGGAAATGAATTACACTGGCGAAACATTTCAACATCTCACATTTTTCGCTTAATAACGAGCATTTAGGACAAGTGTAGGACATATTTTTCTGCAGCAGAATGTCTTTTTGATAATAAAACAGCTTAACATACGTCAGCAAGCACAACAGACTTAGAACCAGGCTTTCAATTACTCACAAACACAACCATAAGAGCTGCTAGCGGTTTAGTCATACTGCTCAGGTGCAGGTGCGAACTATAATACAACCCAATTACAACAAAGGGGGAAAAACAAAAATCACATCAAGACCAAATGAAACGATATCAAATAAGAAACAATTTCTGATTTTAATGAACGAGCCATCCTCACTCAACCCGAACAACAAACATGAATGAATATATATTCAAAAATGGAGTATAAGCATTAAGTGCAGTACAAATATAACAAAAACTGTAGCAGTAGATAAACAGTGGACTGTAGGGATGTCAAACTACTTCACGCTTTCTACAAGAAACATCAGACACACAATGTATAGCCTCTGTTCTTAAATCTTATTTCAACTGCTATAATATAACAAACACACCCAAACATCTGCATAAATTTGCTAATGGTAATGTTAGATATGTGCCACTATGCTACGTATTAATGTTTAGGTTGAAATTACACATAACATAAAATGAAACACTGTCTGACATTCTTGCATAGAAACTACTAAAAGTAATACTTTGTTCTTTGAGAATCATAAGACCACAAAATATTATACTGCAATACTCAAGTGTATGCATAATAGGGCTGCACCTAACGATTAATTTCATAATCGATTAATCTATTATAATAGATTAATCTATAATAATATATATATATATAATTAATTAGTCACTATAATACAAACCATTTACAACAAAGGGGGAAAAACAAAAATCACATCAAGACCAAATGAAACAATATCAAATAAGGAACAATTTCTGATTTTAGTGAACGATTAATTAAATATATATATTTAATTAATATATATATTAATTAAAGGGTACCTCAAACACACGTGATCTATAAATGGTTAAAGACTAAAAGTCTACGTTCTGACTCGACTTATAGAGGCACAAATGACACGTAGCCTACACGTCTCACACACAAGAAATCGGACAGTTTGTGGAGTATATATTTTGGCAGAGAGTCTTTTGAGAAGCAGCTGCGTGTGTTTTAAAGCTCCTGCGGTATCTAGAACAGTCTTAGGTCTCTACACTGAACGCTTAAGAAACGCTTAGCAATGCGTAGCCAAGTGAGTCTACTGAAAGAAACATGTTTTAAGGCTAATTTATGCTGAACGTTAAATACGGATACGCACGGAGCCTTCTGTACTCTACATTCATTTCGTACCGCTAGAGACCGTGGAGGCAGTGCAAGACGCGACCACTTCCATACAGACAGGACGAAGAAGAAACATTGGGACTTTTGGAAGAGAGGTTCTGCACGTTCATTAGAAATCCCCTGAAATACCTTCTCCACGGTGCGGAGACAAACAGTAGTTTTTCTTCGTTTTTGAACTAAATAAAGAACTACGAGCTCATCCACCGCCGCCATGTTTGATTTATTCCAAACTGCCCTCTACTGGATGTGTTGCTCAGCAACCATGTAAACGGAGCTAAAGCAGAGAAGTGTGAGGACAGTGACGCTATATCGCTTCAAACGCACGCAGAATAAATAAGCCTTTGGGTTCATTTTAAAATCTGTTAATTATTTTTAAATCTGTGTTTCTGTGTGAAATACTAACAACTTTAGATACACACAGATAAGTCCATGCTTTCAGTAGGCATGGCCATCTTTGCGACGCATTGACGCGCGTTATGCTAATCGTCAAAATTTCGTAATCAATTACGTCGACTACGCCGAAGCGTTGCCCCAGCCCTAATGCATAATGTCTTACACACCTATTGACTGGTGCTGATTATTTGCAAACTGTTGATCATTGTTGGTTATTGCTGGTGTTCTAACTATGCAGCCGCATTAGATTACAGAATGTCCATTATAAACATTTCACCATTATGGTGACTACCGTGGGCAATTGTGTCCCTGTGTACATACAGTGACGTGCTGAATGTGTGTTTGTGGGTATTTTGTGCTCTTACTGTGTTAGTAATGTCGTAGACTACGATGGCAGCTTGGGCTCCTCTGTAGTACATTGGGGCCAGGCTGTGATATCGCTCCTGTCCGGCTGTGTCCCAGATCTCAAACTTTACCGTCGTATCATCCAAACAGACTGTTTGTGTGAGAAAAGCAGCTGCAGAAAGAGAAAAAGAAAGAAGCCAGGATTGTTACACAGTATTGCATTACTACAGTTATGACACTATCCAACACTGATGATGTCAAAATTGGATTAATAACTTACTCTGAGCAGGGAACCAATTAACTAAGAGGGTTGCATGTGAGTGGACAGCAAAAAAGAAAGGTCTTTTGCAACTCTGTACGCCACTAATTTGGTTTTATTTGCACCAAAGGTTGTTCTCCAGTGAGCTATGTTTCTGTACAGACTGACAGACAGGGCTTGACCTAACTAGACTACAGTAATATCAGTGGGAGGCGTTGTAATGAAAATTCACAGCCAGCGAAAAAATTACCAAGAGAAAAGCTCCCAAACCAGCTGGCGGTGTTGGGTTAAGACAGATGGGTAAGTGAGTTTTTAAGCCCACTGAGCGCTGACTCAGCATGGTCTGCTCACATGACCACAGCACATATACGTTTTACCACGCCAATGAGCCCTGCGACCTCTGACCCACCTGCTGACAGAAATGAAATATTAAGGGGGAAAAAAAGTGGAAAAAAAAGTGCTGACCCTTTCCGTAATCCCAGGCTGATGTAAGCATGTGGTATCCTGTCTACAAATTCTCTCTCTCTCTCACTGCCTTTCCACTCCCCAACAAATTAGCTGACTGGATGTAAACCGGCCAGTGGCGAACAACGGCACCTTTGTCAAATGACCACAGCATTGAGTGGCAAGTCTGAAGGATAACTTGGAACAGATTATTTAAAATGTTAAAACAACTCCAAAGACGGGTTAATTTGGGAGATGTGCACAAGCACACCAGCATGCACGCACACAAACCCAGGAAATCCCATTGTCCGCGTGCTTCCTCTTCTCTCGGCCGAGGCTGAGTAACTGCTTCCTGTCAGCTCTCTTGTAGGGAAAACGTCAGCTCATTCTCTAATGACATCACACAGGAGCAAAAAACCTCTTCACGAAGCTGGAACCTCTGCTTAGTTCCCGTTTTGTTCAACAAAAAGTTGCAACTGTGGGCCGATAATGCATAAACGCTACATAATGAAGAAACATCTACCCGGGACATCTACCCGGATTAGCATTATGAAGAAATATAATATGTATTTCTGTACGGTCAATAATTACATACAGAGACCAGCAATTCAGTAAAACTCCACTTATGGTTTAACAATACAGCAAACACAGCAAATACATGAAAATGATACACTTTGGCTCATATAGGATCTGTTTTTGAAACATTGTTAACTGGGCTACTACTCTAACTAATGTTAGATAGGACTGAACAATTTAGGGAAGATATCTAAATATATCTAGATAATATCTAAAATACAATTTTATGACTACTATGTCATAAAAAAGGTGAATGCAATGAATTAATAATTACAAATATGTTCTACAAATTAAAGTTAATAAATAATACAGAAAAAAAATATACAGCATGGCTTGAGTAGATTAAATATTACAAAGCCATCTTAAAGAAGTTTTCCTGAACCAGATGGAGAAGAAATCTTGCACACCAGATCTCCTATACCTTCCAAGACTTATTAAAATGCACCGTGCCAACTTCCCCAACTGGACTAAATGCCACGCCACAACACACTGGTTGCCCTTAAGCAACACTTTAAAGGCCAATCAAACCTGGCAGTTTACACCGCTTGCACCACATTTCCAAGAAGTATGCAGAACATTCAAGGTGGAGAATGCAGATCAGGTGGTACCCAAGCAGCTTGCCTATAAAGTCTCTATACAGACTGAAACTATCAGCCATTTGCGGCCAACGGCAACTACAGCCCCTTTCACACAGTTCAAGAATAAGTGGGCTTCGTGTGATTGTCAGGTGACTGAAAAGACAATCAGGAAACCTGATTTTCTGCCTCTGATATAAAGCCTTGATATAAAAAGCACATAACCCAAAAGGCAGCATAATTGCTTTAGCAAAATAATGCTATCTACATGCCTCCTTAATCTATATAGAACCATCTACAACACTAACCTGAAGAAACATGTCACCATGCAAACAACCATTTAAACTAAACCATTTAACATTTAAAAACCAAACTTAAGTGTGTAACATAAAACTTGTTAGACTATCAACATGAAACTCAACTTTACTAAAAATGTAACATGTCCACGCCATGCAGCCATAAAGCCACTGTAAATTATTGTATTTAAAATAATTCAGATACATCTCAAATTTAGTCTTTACCAGCTTAATTTTAAATATATTGCAATAATAATATCACAATTGCAAGATGTAGCAAATATAACCACAGTCATGTAGTGTTATATGAAAACGGAATTGGTATCGGTGCTGATACTAACACTTAAAACACATTACTGATGTTGGCAATAGGGTTATCAATACCTTTAAGGAGGAGAGAAAGAACACGTCGGCTGTTTGAGATGACAAGCAGCAGTATAAATGCTCATAGCTAAACCTGTAAGAGCAGTGTTGCATGCCAACAGCCCTTTACCTGAATGATTGAGCCAGCCTACATATACAGAAATCATTCATCTGTCGCTGTGTAGTCACTAACAGTGTGAATAATAGTCCGGATTGGTTTTGAGGTAGTGGAAGAAACTGCCAGACTCTTGGCATAACGATAAAGAACTAGCCTTCGTTTAGTCTTTAGATAATATAGCACCCTGCTAGCCAAGGTAGTGTGTCTTTTAGACCTGCCTGCGGTGTGCCACTCTGAGTCAGCTGTATCAATCAGCTAAAGGGTCTAGCAGCCCTATGCTTAAAAAAAAACAACAAAAAAAAACAACGAATGAACGAGATGCACGTATGACACAAATGCCTGAAAATGACTGAGAAGCCAGAGAAGCTGCTGGAGGCTTACATGTGCACACTGCAGGTTTTTCTGTATACTCTTCAGTTCCATTAACCATTTTAAATAAAGGCATTTTAAAGTAAAGGCATTTTAAATGTATTAAGTTGTTAAACATGGTTCTAATTACTACATATAAACCAACATATACATATATATGTCCAACAAGTAAATTGTTTTGTGACAGAGAGCACACATTTGGGGGGGGGGGGGGGAAATCCATTAATAAACACACAAGCACATGTGCGCGCACACACACAGCATCCTCACCTCCAATGGTGCTCTCCTGGTACTCATGGAACTGGCCCTTGACGAAGCGTAGGACCAGGCTGGACTTGCCCACAGCTGACTCCCCGAGTAAGACCAGTTTAAACTGGCAGATTTTGTTTCCGGCGGCGGCGGCGCCATTGGTTCGCGCCGGTCCTCCTCGGCCCGCCATGCCAACACGGCGACCCAGAAGAAAAGAGGTCTGGCTAGGCTACACCCGCTTCAGGTGTGGGTCACAGGACCAAGAGCAATGGAGCTCAGCGCAGAAGAGGACCAGGTCAGGTAGTCTGATATAAGGAGAGGATAACACCAGGACTAAGAGAAGGCAGAAGGAGGCTAATGGAGGGATGGCTGACGCCAAAAACTGGAAAAGATAAAGTAGAAACAACATGTTAGTCATTGGATACTCACTCCAAGTGTAAATGCAAATGCTGCAAAAATGCTAACACAACATGCTCCATATCATTCTTGCCTCAAATTAATGCTACTACAAGTGAACGAGTAATGATTATTTCTATTATTGGCCTCTTTCTGTAACAGATCTATTCATCATTGTTCAATAGGCTGACTAATTATGCTAGTATGCCCATTTTGAATCCTCTACTTTATCATTCTACCGTCTGTGCAACCATTTTTTGGTGCAACAAAATATATTTTATTGCAATTTGTGTAACTGACCACATGAACACATTTCCTTTTTTCTCTAAATACTAAATAAAAAAATTAAACTCTGTATCAACAGTTTTCTCTATCAGCGTATTGACAATTCGCTGTAGGTTCTACAAGCACATGGTATGTATCAGTAGTTGTGTGGGATCAGATTTGAACACATAATGAGAATGTCAGAGGACAGCCATGAGAAAGTTTAGGCTACCTGTGAGTGAAAATGGGAACTTTTTAGAATGGGAACATCATTTTTATATATATAAAACGAGGAAAACGCATGATTATCCTAGATATAATGTATTAAAGGATACCTTAAACGCATGTGATCTATAAATGGTTAAAAAGACTAAAAGTCTAAGCTCTGACTGGACTTTTAGAGGAACTAATAAGATGTACTCTACACACCTTGTGCACAAGAAGTCGGACAGTTTGTGGACTATATATTTTGGGAGAAAGCCATTTGAGAACCAGCTACGTGTGTTTTAAAGCTCCTACAGTATCGAGAACAGCCTTAAGTATCTACACTGGACGATTAAGGCAAGAAGTGCAAGACGCGACCACGTCCATACAGACAAGACAAAGAAGAAACGGCGGGACTTTCTGAAGAGAGGTTCTGCACACTCATTAGAAATTTCCTGAAATACCTTCTCCATGGCACGGAGGCAAACAGTAATTTTTCTTAATTTTGAACTAAATAAAGGACTACCAGCTCATCTAACATCACCATGTTTGAATTACTCCGAACTGCCCTCTTCTGGATGTGTTGCTCAGCAACCATGTCAACCAAGTCTAAGGACAGTGATGGCTATATCGCTTTAAACGCGCATAGACGCAGAGTAAAAATCAGCCTTTACATGTGTTAATCATTTTCAAATCTGTGTTTTTGTGTGAAATACTCCCGCAAATTTAGATGCACACAGATAAATCCTTTCAGTAGGCGTGGCCATCTTTGCGAAGCATTGACGCACTGCAATGTCGTAATCGATTACGCAGACACATCGCTCCAGCCCGGTTCCTTATACATTTTAGGGCTATATATGATTAAGTTACCTCCTCAACAGTGAGCTGGCCAACGCTCGGCTTCATAAAAAAACATTAAAGCAAAGCCTAAACCATCCAGTTTCATTTACGACAAACATGTGGGGCCAATCAGTCTAGTTGTTGACTACACTTTGTGCACTTATCAGTGACCCTTTTCTAAATTAACTCCACAGTATGATCAGCTAGCAAATCAGGTCTTGGTTTGAGATGTTATTTAAAGCTGGTGATTTTGGAGCACCAGGCTGTTCGTTATTGGAGTGATATACAGACGTAAATTGTGGTGTTTACATAGAACAGACTAACACGTCGTTTAACACTGTTTACCATCTCAGCACTGAACAAACAGAGCCAGGCGACAAAATGCCCTTGGGAGCAAAATCGTGATGCACCAACAGGATGGCTTCATCAGCTTGTTTTTCTGGGGTCTTTCAAGCCAAATCCAGAGTTTAGTGGTTAATTAGACAGCAGGTCACAACATTTGCTGCAAGCCTGAACCACTATCTCAAGAGGATAAATGAAAAAAGTTTTGTAGAGAAAGTATTAGCTCTGCTAGAACATTGCCCACTAGCGTAGCACAAAAACCATGCTGAAAATTATTCATTTAAAAGAGGGTTATTAAAGCTTCGTCCCAATAGCACTTTCTTATTAAAATGAGTTGCCTTAAAATTACACATAACTACATGGAGCACAATAAAAGCGGATCTGAGTGGCCACCGGCAAAAAACATGCCGAGTCATTATTTCAGTGCAAACTGCCCGACTAATGGTCAGACATAGGATAACCCTGAGCTGAGTGTTCTTTCTGCTACAATAGACCCGGTAATGGGGTGAAGGCAGAAAATAGGGAAAAGAATAGAGGATGAAGAACAGATGGATGAATCGCCCTGGTTGCAGTGGGACTAACATCCAATATTGTTGAAACAGGATTACTGAGTTCAACGGGGTGGGGTGGGTTGGGTTGGGGGGGAACAACGGCCACATTATGGCAACAGAGGGACATTCTGTAATGACTTCAGAACGCAGCCACTGGCAGGACTCAAAAATTAGTCTGTAGACAGCAAAATGAAAGCGAGCATTAGGGGCATAATGAAGAAAATCATTAAGCCACAGTGAGGGAGGGAGATGAAGCAGTTATCGCTGGCACAAGGTCCTAAGGTTGAGCCTAATCCTCAGCATGTGACAGGAGTTTAAAACTCTAACTCGCTCACATGTTATTTTCCCACTGGCCACTGGCCACAGGTGTCTCAGCTTGTACCAGAAGTGCAGTCTAGTCATATAGTCATAATCATCTGCCATATAAGTAATTACAATTAACAATCTGATCATGCTGTTTATTGCATGAGATCAAAAAGCATAAGGCTGAATTGCTATCTTGCTTCTTAGCTGCTGATTCTCAGAAGTTTCCAATTGAAACAACTCAAAACATAAATCTTGCTTATCGCTTTCCTCAAAACTTCGTATAGCATTATTTAAACTAAATTACAGGCAAATTGGGTAAGATGGGTGAAACTCTGACTGAGCACCCCAGTACTGTTATTCCCTTATTGTAATCACTGACATTAGAGATGCACCTCTAACTTCCACTTCACACCTACTCCAAGGCCAATATAGAGTACAGAGTTCCAGTATTTACAAACTTTTTGTAATTACAACATTTACTTAAGAAAAGCAAAGTAATGCAGTCAAATTGCAAACACACACACACTTGCGCGTGTGTGCTCAGGTGTGTACTATTACACAATCAGTAAAAACAAGCATGTTAAGGTAAATATAACCTCTTTATTGCTGAGCTTTTCTTGCTCAGCTAAAACAGCTACGAATTTTGTTTCATAGCCAAATTTCTCAAGTCATTTGTCTTATATGTGAATGACACAGCAGGAGTTTAGTAAATATCATCATTGTTCATGCTGTCAGTAGCAGCAACTATTAGCAAGTTTTCCAGCTTGGCTAAAGCATAGGCCGATGAGATCTTACTGTTGAACGACAATGCAGACATACAGACACAGCTAGCTCGACAAGCAGGATGCTAAGCAAAAGGCTAGACCATGGCTACAGGCCACTATTACCCTGAGAGTTCGGTGGTACCGTCCAGTCCCTCAGTAACAATCTGAGCTAAAATTAACTCTGCCTGTAACTGACTACGTGGCCGTAGATTACTGAAGAAGGTTTGGCGCTGACATACAGGTAACCTCCCACAAAATACTAGCAATTATTCCATAAGCAATTTTACTGCTGCCTTTCATCCCTCACTGCCGATGTGTAATTAAGTACTGGGGCACACTGGGGGATATTGATACCTGTGGAGTTGGCCATAGGTATTAATATCCCTATCGGCAATACCAATACTCCACTTCAGTACCAATAATCTGTGCTTTACTTTATTTAGAAGGCACTTATATGCACATACTGCGTGTTACACATCAATGTAATGTAGATATCATTCTTTATAACACTGGTGTAGCAAAGAATCAAATGAAAGGACTGTGATCCTAAAGCTAACTATGGAAAAAAAATTCAATTCCCCATTTAATCAAGAATACAACACAACTAAAAAAGCTCAGCGTGTGGTTATCAGATTAACTAGATTCTGAACTAAGAATGAGGAAATGGTCCACAAAAAGAGAACAAAAGGAGTCTGAGTGCTTCTACCAAGCTACTAATAAGGACACACACACTGCCTCTCATCCCCTCTATACGTGTCTAGAGGGTATCTGTATCGGACCCATACTTGTAGAATATGCTCAATCAGGTATTTTGGGTGATAGTTAAATAATATCCAATTTTCATTTTGCCACCTTTTGATTATTTCAACTGATCAGTCAATAACCAGGTTTAGCTGTAAATTCAGAACAGAGAAAACACCAAACTGTGCTGATATCCGGCCCGCTGAACTTTTAGCCAACGGCTAAGTCCTTAAAATGATTCACATTTAAAAATTAAAAATTATTATTTTTGTTATTATTATTTGGTGCCTTAATCAAATACTTAAATAATTAAATAAATGCCAGAAGGAGTTTGGATGTCCATACATATACAATACACCTGCATGATATAAACAAAACAGTGTGTGATTGCAAACTGTCACATATTGACACTGCTATATGTTGCAGTTGCGATATGCCTTGCAACAAGCTGGTGAATTAATAGTGTGGCATAAATAAAGATCAGCCTGGAATTTTTGTTTTGGCTTCTACTGACTCGAATAAATATCCTGACTCTTTAAAACATCCACAGAAACAATAATCTGGAACAAGATGCTTACAGAAAGCCTCTCCACTACAAGCACTGCACTGACCAAGAGCACAATTATTGTTATTAACAACTTAAATTCTGTGCAGCTCTACTGAGTGATTACAACGAAAACAGCGACAGAGTTCATCGAGGCCATAAATCAGCCTTCTGCTTCACTCTTTTGAAACCCATATTCATCTTAACCCCACAGTGTCAACTGCTGTCTATTTCTCACACTCCAACAGACCCATAACAAGAACTGTGAACACCAGCAACCTGAACTCAACAATCAATCTAAATCTTTTCAAGGCTGGAAGCAAACTTGATATGGCATTTGGATTCCGTAGACTTCGCTTTTATAGACATTTAGTACATCAGCATGTAGTCCTGCACAGCTCAGGCTCCAAACTAACCTTCACACTTGCAGCACTAGATTAGTGGCTTCATTCAACTGCTTGCTTGGCCATTACTCAGATGTTGCCCATCACCCATTTGTTAAAGTGGATTTATTCACAACAGTTCCTGGACTGACCAAATTTCAAGGAAACTCATTCCAGGACAGAAAAGGCTTGAGCAATAGGGCGATGCAATGTGATGCCTCTGATGATGAGCAAATAACACCATAGCTAAGTGTAAAAGGTGATAATCAGTTGTTGGAAACAGAACTGAGAGAGAAATAGAGCAACTTATTTACCTAATTTAGTTTAAAAGCTTGTATATATGTTGGGATATTGGGGTTCACAGCTAAGAAGTTGTATTTCCTGTATGAGAAAGAGTGAGTTACACACACATACACACATACATGGCTGATCTATGTGTTACGGGACAGTGAGTGGTGTACATTCACATAACACCTTAAACACAGAAAGTTAATGACTTGCCTCTTAATATGAAAGTACTGTGAGGGTAACCAACAAATTCATGAACTAAACAAACTACTACGCCCCAATACATTAATATAACCTACAAGAATATAGAACTTTATTAACGGCTCCTGTACAACAGCAAACTTTAAAGAGTACATAAGTAAAGTTCTAATCTCGCCCCATGTGAATAATAAACATGAGCAGGTATGAGCAAGTTTTTGGGACTACACTAACAACAACTATTAATTAGTTCAGACTAAAATATGGTGGGACAGGATATGATAATCCTACCAGCTAAAGTGTGAGATTAACTTTCAGTTCATGAGAAACGAAGAGTGACCTCACTGAGAGGAAAAAAAAGGAAAATCTTTCCCACAAATCGACCACCCAGAGAACCAACATGAGAACCTGCAATGGACCTGCTTTCTAAACAGCATGTCTGACAGAAAGGACCGTTAGGCTTATTTACGTTAGCAGAACGCTAGCTGGACGATACTATTCTGCAATGCACATTATTAGAAAACTGCCAATACTTTTACATTCATACTGCCTCTATCAAAGCCATTAAGGGTGAAAAAACTTCTAATCTTTCCAGCCATAATAATGTTATAAATAATACAACTTTGTTTGATGTCACCCTGAAAAGATTTTGAGTGACAGCTTTCCAATTGTTTTAGCTCTAGTGCAAAACTAAAAAAATAAATCCTTCAGCAGACATACTAGCCAGTTAATGCTGTACAAGTTAATGAGCTTTGGCTTGTAAAAGTTAATCAGTAATGTGCTGGAGATCTGGACCCGTGATAAACCCACTGGCCAGAGCTATTTTATATAATGTTTATGTAGAAGAGAGTGTTGATCTATGAGAGATAATGCTTTGCTTGCATGAAGGTGATTCAGTATTAGTTCAAATGGCAGAAGAGTAAAAGTGGCATCAACTACCTCTTAGATTAGTTTAGCAGAAATAGAATAAAGTTCATAAGCTTAAAAGGTTGCAGAGCTCAAAGGCATTGGACAGCCAGTATGTATAGCAGGATGTGAGGGACTTGGTTCAGACCTGAAGGAAATAAAAATACTTAGTGAGACAAGACGCCAGCTTCAATTTCCAGATGATCATATCAGGTCACATTGCTAGTCATTTATTTTCTGGTAAACAATCTCTGATGGGGGTGGTAAATGTGTGTGTGTGTGTGTGTGTGTATAAACAATAGTTAAACACCAAACAGGGGTTACGAAAGCAGCACAACAGCTACCCAGGACTAATTTAGAGATTACTGAAAGAAAGCCTGGTAAATAAAATACTTGCATGCTGGACAGTGCAATATACTATTTGAAAAAGTCAATTCTGCTACATAGCATTGACATAACCATGCTATTAACAGTCATGACAGATTATGTTACAATTACTAGCAATTGTCGTGGCACTGTTGTCAGCAAAAGTCAGATGACAAAGTTTAATGTAACGTTGATTTGTGCACTTTAGTTAGACGTTATAATATCTGTCATGACGATCGGCCGATATTTCACGAATTTAGCCGATCCAGAGAGTGGATCGAGGCACAAAAGCTAGCACAAAACAAATAACCCAGAACACCGTGCAGACCAGATCTGACCGCTACGAACAGTACAGCAGCAACAATTCAAGACCTACATTTCATTATTGCAGTTTTGGTTTAAAATAACAGAGTCTGATCGGTCCATCTCTAATGATTATTCATATCTTATCATTTAAATGTATCAAACTTCTTTACATCCATATTCTTACACCAAATATTGTATTGACTGTAGTGACTTTTGCTCAAGGTTCAACATCACCCTTTACCCCTTGACCGGTTGGGCAAATCTATCCTAAATTCATTTACTCTGCCCTGTATTTTTTGAGCCAAAAGTTTCTTTAAGACTGTTTACTTGAAAAAAAAGCTTTGTTGAATAACTCATTTATTGTAACAACAAGAAAAATCCTGAAAAAAGCAGAACCTGTCTTTAAGATACATAGCTCTCCCTGCCAGCCAAGCGAAGATAGGCTAACGTTAAGCTTACCACTCACAGACACCAGCGCTTTTGTTCAGTTATCTGTTAACTCAAATAGCTCCTCATGCTACAAAGACGTAGTCTACCACCAAGCAAGCTCTATTGACTGGCTTTAGTGTGACGAAGGCAATATGAGGCACAAAGCTGAAGCACATCTCTCACATTACCACCATTTTCACCTGTGCTTACGTCTGAGCTGAAAAAGTCTGTGCCTGCACTGTGCATCCCACTGAAAATAAAAATACATTTTCTGTGAATTTTCCCTGTTTTTTTTCCAGTGCAAGTTTCAATTTCTCTCTCTTTTTACGTTTAAAACCAAATCAATACTCTTTACATGAAAGCAAAATACATTCAATCTACCATCAGCTTATTTTTGACCAGCAGGCAGCAAAAAACAAGATTATCCTATAATATCATGATTCGCCTCCCCAAATTCCACCCTGACAATCACTGAGAGAAGACACTTAGGCAGACCCAGAGATCCTGCGTAATTCCACGTTTCACTCATAAATATGTCATGGCACAGAATGAAAAGATGAGAGAAGATGAGAGTGTTATGAGATCTGATTCAGGCTGACTAGTCATTATCATGATCTTGGCCTTTTCAGTACTGCTATCAAAGAAGGCTACAATACACAAAACAACACTCTAACCCATGTGTTTTACTGGGTGTTGTGACCGTCCTGACCAATCACGGTTCCAAATGACCGGTTTTGTGAGTATTCATAAGGACCAATGCATTCGTATGTAGATCCTTTCTGCAAAGTAGAGCAGGCTGATCTTTAGCCACATCAAATTACTGAGTCACCCATGCATTATAAATACATCACATAAAACATATTACAATGTGCAGCAATGCAACTACTGTCCATATCATGAAGCCCTGCAGACATCACATGTCAACTTAAGAGATGACTTAGCATGCTGCTTTTATGTGGGAGGAGAAAAAAGGTCTCCACAATCATGTGTCAAACCACAACCCTGCACATGTCAGTTGTTAAACCATCACTGCAAAAGTGAGATTAAATTCACGAAGATAAACCTTGAGGCGTGTTCATGTGTTCCCTGTTACTTGCTGTGCGTCAGAGACCAAAAGTCCACCCTGCTGCTATATAATATGTCCCTTGTGTTATGTGATGTCACATATAAAAACCTTACTGGGTACCAAAGGTCAGAAATCAGCCGTTTAAATGGGCTTATCCAACACGGGGAAGAAAGTTTTAGACGAAAAGCTTAATGACAGAGGTCACAACATATTCAAATCATATGAGACAAGTTAAGACAGGCGTGGGCAACTGAAAACTTGGTGAAGACTAGAGCAATGACTCAGCTAGCTGGCATACACCTAGCTGGTTTAGCCTAAAGCTTAACCTTCACTTGAGGTTGCACCTAAATGCTCAAGTCACACATGTACAATATGTTGTACATCTTTGGTCCTGTCCTTAACTCTCAGGTCTACAACTCAGAACAGAAATAAAAAGTAAGGTGCAACTTCTGAGTTCATCAAATGGGACGTTCTGATCTTGAGCTGTGGTCCCATAAAGGTGGGTGTATCTTACTTACATTTCACTAGTACATGTTCCAGCAGCACTATAATCCTAAACACTGTATTCCACAGTGGATCATATCTAAAATCATCCTCTGCCTAAACTTACCCGGCTTAGCCAGCTAGCCACCCCATCCTGCCCATCCCTAACAGCCCCCAAACGCTGGGCTTTCTTGGGAGATGTAAGGCCCAAAGTCTCTAACACGAATCTAACGTGACACAGGCGCACCATTAGTAGAAGAACTCTTCAAATAACATCTATTTGGCCCAGCGATACGTGTCTGCACTAGCTGTCAACCTAGCACAGCTGAAAAAGTACAGCAGCTAGCCAGCTAGCCGAATTCTGCAAATCCATATTAATTGACGACCCCCAAAGAAAGACTGGCTTTGCAACCAAAATAGTGACACATCTATGTGCTCTACACGCCGTTACCACAAAGAGGAGAAGTAAATGCAGTGTGGTGGCCTGACACTTATTGTAACGACGTCAAAAATCCCGAAAAAAAGCAGAACCTGGCATTCAGACACATATCCCTCTCCGCTAGCCAGGCTAGGCTAGGCTAACGTTAGCTTTCCTCCCATAGACATCAGCGCTTTTGTTCAGTTATTTGTTAGCCAACCTCAAGTCAGGTAGCTAACTACGCAAGGCAACAAAACCAACGTATTGTGAGTGTTCAGCTTCACAACAAGCCCCACACAACCGCAACGAGAGCCGGGAAGTGTTAAAAAGACGCTGTCAACACGAAACGCTGCTGTTGTGAGTCTAGGTTTAGTTGCTCGCGCTGGGGAATTGACGCCAGCTAGCAACGTAACAGGTTAGCATCGAGCTAACAGGCGTTAGACAGAAACGTCCATCTGACCAAATAACGATTTTTAATACCCGGGATCGATACAGTTAAACACAAACTCATCTACTGGACACAAGTGCGCTGACGTTACCTCTGTGGCTGTCTCGGAAGAATGTGAGCCGGAGTGAAGTGTCTCCTTCTCGCCGCCCCAAAACCGCCGCTCTCCAGTCGACGGGCCCCGCCGGCCTTCGCTTCCGCGACTTCAGCGACCCTCCTATTTCCGAGCGGAGGGACTTTTACTGCTGACGGACTGAGAGCAGCACCATTCACACCAACTTCACCTGCAGTGCGACTGAGAGCAGAGAGTTAAGCTTACTTCTCCTCAGGCACAGCATTAAAACGTCAAACGCGTAAAACGTCAAAGTCCGTTTTCACTAGAAGGAAATATTGTTATATGTGAGCAATCAGTTCCATGGAGGTCCAGAGAGGCCGTCCGGTTAGTTAACACTTTCTGGACTGCTTATCTTGAGATACTGGCTTAATAACGTATTTGTTATGTGGCCTGAAGATAACGAAGGTTGTTTTCCCAAGATTACCAATTATCTTGATCACGATTAAGTTGTGATCTCAAGAAAACTAGTTTTGTAGTCTTTAGATCACAGGACGATTAAGTTGTGATCCCAAGAAAACTAGTTTTGTAGTCTTTAGATCACAGGATGATTAAGTTGTGATCTCAAAAAAACTAGTTTTGTAGTCTTTAGATCACAGGACGATTAAGTTGTGATCCCAAGAAAACTAGTTTTGTAGTCTTTAGATCACAGGATGATTAAGTTGTGATCTCAAAAAAACAAGTTTTGTAGTCTTTAGATCACAGGACGATTAAGTTGTGATCCCAAGAAAACTAGTTTTGTAGTCTTTAGATCACAGGACGATTAAGTTGTGATCTCAAAAAAACTAGTTTTGTAGTCTTTAGATCACAGGACGATTAAGTTGTGATCCCAAGAAAACTAGTTTTGTAGTCTTTAGATCACAGGATGATTAAGTTGTGATCTCAAAAAAACAAGTTTTGTAGTCTTTAGATCACAGGTTGATTGAGTTGTGATCTCAAGAAAACAAGTTTTGTAGTCTTTAGATCACAGGTTGATTGAGTTGTGATCTCAAGAAAACTAGTTTTGTAGTCTTTAGATCACAGGTTGATTGAGTTGTGATCTCAAGAAAACAAGTTTTGTAGTCTTTAGATCACAGGACGATTAAGTTGTGATCTCAAAAAAACAAGTTTTGTAGTCTTTAGATCACAGGTTGATTGAGTTGTGATCTCAAGAAAACAAGTTTGTAGTCTTTAAATCACAGGATAATTAAGTTGTGATCTCAAGAAAACAAGTTTTGTAGTCTTTAGATCACAGGACGATTAAGTTGTGATCTCAAGAAAACAAGTTTTGTAGTCTTTAGATCACAGGACGATTAAGTTGTCATCTTGGAAAAATAACTTTTCTCATCTTTACATAATAAAAAATAAAAATAAAAAATAACTTGTGTTATCTTGAGATCACAAAGAAGTCATGATTTCAAGATAAATCCTAATTACCTCATGGGAGGAGTTATTGTATGTATTGTATATATTAGATTTTAACTGGACTGAACTGATTTTTAACTGGTGAAGCTGAATTTCCACATGTTAAAAATGTATATGTAAAAGGTGCTTTTATCCTTTGAGGTTATATGAAGGCATAAGGAATAAAATTATGCTGTGCAAAACAATTAATACAATCATATACTTTGAACCAGTTTAGAAACATGAAAAACACTTATTATAAACACCTACAGTAAACTAAGAGTATAACAAATAATTCCAATATACTATAGATGCATTTTAAGCAAATTATTAATATTATTATTATTTTTATTATTATTATTATTGTGTACTACTATTTCTTTCTCTGTGTAAAGTCCATTCCCAAGAATGTATATCATGAATATCACTGTGTATTCTGGAGGATGGTCTATAATGCATTTTAAAACAAAATCCTTTATATGACGAAGCCTCAATTAAAACAGATTATTTGAGATTTAAGTTTATGTGCTGCTCTTACTGTACGAGCTGTATTGCAGTCACTGCCATGTCTATAAAGGTCTTCAAAGTCTAAGTTGGCTTCGCATTTTTTGCTTCTCATTGTCTAAGTAATCCCAAATACATTCAGCGATGTTGGGATCTGGTGCAGTCAGTCCATTGTTCCAGGAACACCAGCAGCTTCTTTGTTTTTCTCAACTAGAGCTTCTTGAACACCTACACATCCTTTCAGCACTGAGCACTGAGGTGTCTTCTTACAGTGGAGGGGTGGATAGAAACACCAGATGATGTTTTTTAAGATCTGAAGTAAGAGTGAAGCTTAATGTTTTCCTTTCATTAAGAGATAAAAGCGTTATGTGCTGTTTTATCTGATGGGAACAGTTTGGGTGGTCTTCCATGGGGTTGATATGACCTCAATTACTATAACTCCTTTTTTTTTGTTTGACTTTCTTCTAAAAAATGAATAAATTAATAACTGTTTTGACTGGAGCAGAACAGGTCTATGGCATTTGCACAGTATACTGTGTAACACTTGGTTAATAATCTAATCTATTTCAGTCTGTTTGACTGTGAAAGTAAAGTCTTACTGTGTCTGGAACATCTGATTCAGCTGAAGGTTCAACAAGGCCAACAACAGTGTGGTAGAAGGTCTTGTAGTTACCTCTCCTCACCTAGAGATGGCACTGCAGACATGAGAAACTATCATTCCCCTTGTCCTATCTGCTCTGTTCTCTCTCTATCAGGTTCAGCCTCCTGTTAAATCAAAGCCAGTGATGCCTCTATCTGAAGATGAATACCTAGAGTTTTCCTTTTGTGAGTCTTGTGTTTAACCTCAGTGAGTACAAATCGAGCACGCTCTGGTTTAACTCTCTTAATAGGTTCCTTTCCACCCACTCTCAAACTGTCAGGCAATTAAATTTGATATTTTCACATGGGTTCAGATGACACAAACACTGCTAATTACAGCTAAGCAGCATCCACTGAATGAGCACACAGACTGGGCTATCATTAAAATGAAAGGGGGAGGACGAGTACTTACACATTGGCTAACCTTTTCCCAACAACTGCTTTATGGCGTTAATAAGAGCCTGTCTTGTCTCTGAAACGCTCCGTTCCACTGTGAGCTGTTAATACAGTGGATTTCTCATACTGCTGTCCGGAAAGTAGGCTAGTGTTCCACCAGCAGATTTACACTGCACACCTCATCTACATCAAAACACATCTAAATATACTCACTGTGTTAAAACACCATGAAAAAGCCACTGTCACCAACCACTCTCGGCCAGCTCAGAGAGAAATGATGAATGGATACAGTAGCTAAGCAATCTTTTCCAACAATGAACTAATAACATATATCATATATGTATGTACAGTATATATACACAGATCACCCACAACATCAAAACCAACCCCTTATATCTACATATCTCACTTACCATATAGGAGCATTTTGAGGTTCGACAATTAGTTCATCTGATTCGTTGTATACCCCCACAAGACCACCACAGATCATGTGCTATTATGGAGGTGTCACTGCTGGACTGAGAATAGTCCACCAACCAGCAACATCCAGCCAACAGTGTCCTGTGGGCAGCAACCTGTGACCACTAATGAAGGACTACACCAACACAAACTGTGCAGCAACAGATGAGCTACTGTCTCTGACTTTACATCTACACGGTTGACCCGCAAGGTAGGCGTATCTATTAGAGTGGACAGTGTTTATAAACTCCAGCAGCACTGCTGTGTCTGATCCACTCGCACCAGCACAACACACACTAACACTCAACCACCACGTCAGTGATGTCTGTTCTGTAGTGGTTATTTGGGGGTCCTAATCATTGAAGAACAGTTTGTAAGTGTATACCTACAAAGTGTGCCTATATGGTAAGTGGAACTGATGAAATGCACGAGTGTAGATACAAGGAGGTGGTTTTAATGTTAATGGCTGATCGATGTATATTATTATTATTATTATTATTATTATTATTATTATTATTATTATTATTATAACTATATATAATAGATTTCTCTATATATACAACAATATTATATGTATATCATTTTAATGTGCTCTATCAATAAATATGCCACTACTTTTATTATTATTTTGTTATCATTAGTTTTATCACATATTAAATTAAACATAAACATAGTTTTTCCTTTTATTGTGTTATACAGAAATCTGAGCAAATACACTTTAATTATATGTATTAATCCATGTGGTCTATAAATCATTATGACTTCATGTAACTTAATAATAATAATAATAATAATATTGTTGTTGTTGTTGTTGTTAGAGCTGTTAATTGTTTTATTCTATACATGTATGGTTGTGTAAATTCTTCCTCTTCCTCATACTTCATTCATCATCTCAGCCACTTATCCTCCTGGGTTGCGGGGGTGCTGGAGCCTATCACAGCGCTTAATGGGCGAAAGGAGGAAACACTCTAAACAGACCATCAGTCCATCACAGAGCAAGCACTTTGGGCAGTTTAGCCTCACCAGTTCACCTGCCAGCCTTTCTATGTGATATGACTTGTTTTTATTAGTAGTAGTACCGATGTTGTCTCCTCTTAAATATGCGGAAAAGAGTTTTTTTTGGTTTTTCTGTCTCTTAATGTTCTTTTCTTCCTGCACGGTTGTTCTCTGTGTAAAAGCCCTTGTTAATTTGATTTGTGAGGATGTGCTGTTGCCTACAAGCAGCTATTTTTATCGCTAATGAGCAGGGCAAAAGGAAAGTATAGCTCTGTGAGCAGATAGGCTCATAGACCTGACACCCACTCCGAGACTCCGTATGAAACATTCCAGCTGTGATTCACATACAGTCGAACTCTCTCGTCCTACCGCAGGTTCACACCACTGTCTCATTATAAACACAATAACTGCCCTAAATGCAGAGCAAGCACAACCACACAGTGTGTGCTCGTCCTCATCCTGTCTCAGTACAGCACTAATGATCAATATGAGGATTAATATCTGATCTGTATGCATCTGACAGAGGATCGACAGGGATAGAGAGTGAGAGATAGAGAGATAGAGAGAAGTCAAACTAAGCTGTGCGCAGCCTGTTAGTGGCACTCTCTCTCTCTGGCAGGGAACCTGCGTGGGAAGGCCCTTGCATTTAATGATGTGTTTTGTCTGAAGCAACATGTCCACAACATCTGAGCTGAGGGGCAAAAAAAAATCTGTAAATATGAGCAAATATATGATAAGCCGTTTCCCTCATACAGTTATATAGCACTGCATAAACAACAGCTGCAATGGGTGTATATATATATATATATATATATATATATATATATATATATATATATATATATATATATATATATATATATATATATATATAAACTATGAATTAACACATGTGGAATTATATACGTATTATATGTGAAACAACTGAAAATATTATATTCTTATATTCTAGGTAGCCACCTTTTGCTTTGATTACTGCTTTGCACACTCTTGGCATTCTCTTGATGAGCTTTAAGAGGTAGTCACCTGAAAGGAGTTCCCAGAGATGTTTAGCACTTGTTGGCCCTTTTGCCTTCACTCAGCGGTCCAGCTCACCCCAACCATCTCGATTGGGTTCAGGTCTGGTGACTGTTGAGGCCAGGTCATCTGGCACAGCACCCCATCACTCTCCTTCTTAATCAAATAGCCCTTACACAGCCTGGAGGTGTGTTTGGGGTCATTGTCCTATTGAAAAATAAATGATGGTCCAACTAAACGCAAACCGGATGGAATAGCATGCCGCTGCAAGAGGCTGTGTCAGCCATGCTGGTTCAGTATGTCTTATTAATGTCAATTTTTAATAAATCCCCAACAGTGTCACCAGCAAAGCACCCCCACACCATCACACCCCCTCCTCCAGGCTTCACGGTGGACACCAGGCATGTAGAGTCCATACATTCGCACAAAGACACGGTGGTTGGAACCAAAGATCTCAAATCAGACCAAAGCACAGATTTCCACTGGTCTAATGTCCATTCCCTGTGTTCTTTAGCCCAAACAAGTCTTTTCTGCTTGTTGCCTGTCCTTAGCAGTGGTTTTCTAGCAGCTATTTTACCATGAAGGCCTGATGCACACAGGCTCCTCTTAACAGTTGTTCTAGAGATGTGTCTGCTGCTAGAACTCTGTGTGGCATTGACCTGGTCTCTAATGTGAGCTGCTGTTAACCTGCGATTTCTGAGGCTGGTGACTCTTCGCAGCAGAGGTGACTCTTGGTCTTCCTTTCCTGGGGTGGTCCTCATGTAAGCCAGTTTCTTTGTAGCGCTTGATGGTTTTTGCGACTAAGTTCTCCAATTTTTGGGCCTGACTGACCTTCATTTCTTAAAGTAATTTTCTCCTTTTTCTTTCCCTAGCTGCTTTTTTCTTGCCATAATACAAATTCTAACAGTCTGTTTAGTAGGACTATCAGCTGTGTATCCACCTGACCTCTGCACAACACAACTGATGGTCCCAACCCCATTTATAAGGCAAGAAATCCCACTTATTAAACCTGACAGGACACACCTGTGAAGTGAAAACCATTTCAGGTGACTACCTCTTAAGGCTCATCTAGAGAATGCCAAGAGTGTGCGAAGCAGTAATCAAAGCAAAAGGTGGCTACTTTGAAGAACCTAGAATATAAGACATATTTTCAGTTGTTTCACACTTTTTTCTTAAGTATATAATTTCACGTGTGTTAATTCATAGTTTTGATGCCTTCAGTGTGAATCCACAATTTTCATAGTCATAAAAATAAAGAAAACTCTTTGAATGAGAAGGTGTGTCCAAACTTTTGGTCTGCTCTGTATATGAGAGGACCCAGCTCTGGGGATTCTGTTGGCTGGACTATTCTCAGTCCAGCAGTGACACTGAGGTGTGGTGTTTAAAACTCCAGCTGTGTCTGATCTACTCCCACCTCATCAGTGTCACTGCAGTGCTGAGAATTATCCACCACCCCAACAATAACTGGTCCTGTGGAGGTCCTGTGGAGGTCCTGCCCAATGAATAACAGGATAAAAGGGGGCTAACACAGTGTGCAGATATAGAATCAGATATATCCTATGTAGTAAACACAGCTGATAAAATGTGCAGTACATGTAGATACAAGGAGGTAATGAAGTGCTCAGTGTGTGTATAAACATTGAGTGATTACATCTAAGCTGATTACCTCAGCGTTTAATTTATTGTTTAATCATTTGATACCTTTTTAAAAAAATATCAGTATATTTATTTTTGTGTACAGGACTTTTTCAGCTCATATTTAACGCATTAAAGCAATACAGCTTTACAAAAACCCATCAGGCAAGTGGACAGAATACAAAAGCCTAAAAACACATGGCCATTCACAAAGCCTTTACAAAGCTCTAATAACCTTAAGGGGGCAGGCTGTATACTTCCTACACTTAACAAGCATTAAAGCGATACTCCAGCATTTTTTTATCTTAATCTTTATCTGCTGCATCTGTAGCAAACTGTTGATTGTCCTGAACAATGATTTTGATGTGTTTCAGTGTAGTTAGAAAAGAACAGAAAATCCACTGGCTCAATTGCCAATGCTGACAACACACATATAACAGAGATATAATTCTATGTATAAGTCTATTCATTTCCATTTTAAGTGTTCTAATCTCTTTTTTTCTGTTGAAATACAAGGATATATTCGATCTATAATGATATGAATAGATAATTAATAGATATATAATGATCTATTTGTAATGCATTCTTTCATAGTTACTGTTGCAAAGTTGGACATGCTTTAAAGGTGCAATGTGTAAGATGATGCAGCCTGTCAAATTCAAAAATTCGACTTCATACTATAAGGGGCAACATATCCCTCCTCCTCCCTCACTTTTTTGTGTTTGAGCACAGTCCCTCCTCCTCCATATTTACTCCTTACCAGTCTAGAAGAAGAGCTATGTTAGTTAGTTAGTTCTTGTTTTGCTTCTATCTATATCACTTCTTTTGTTTGCTGTTGAATGTTGTTTTTTTACACAAGCAGGAGGCGAAGAGTTTCATTACATCTAATCTTCTATTCAATGGATGCCTGTTCTTTGAATGATCAAACCAGAAGCAGAACCTTCAACATAATTAACAAAAGGTTAGAATACACCATCAGGGCAGTCCTACTATTTCATCCTCTTATGTTGGACTGATCATCTCTTGATGTACAAAGTGTATTATGGGGATACCTGGTTTGCATACTAACTTCAGTAGATATCTCTGCAGCACAATACATAGACATCTCTGACATAGCCTCAAAATTGTTATTACTTTACATTCTGTTGATAATTTTAGCTAATTTTGGAATGTTTTAAACGAAAAATTGTACATATTGCACCTTTAAAGAACACAGGCAAAATGTTACTTGACCTAATAATTCAGCTTTTGTCAGAATGTTAACATTAGAATGATAATTACTTTGTATGAGATTAAAAGTTCACACTGGTAGGACAGATGGTGTGCACTTCTGTTGTGCTAACATTAGTATGGTGGCACTTTCCAACCCGCCAGATATGATTATCTACTACGTTAATTGACTTATGGTTACATAGTGACTCCAAACTCATTCATTTGGTTGAATAAGACCTCTGCCAACATCCCATAAAGCCTGTCCAACCTAGTTACAACTGCCATGAAGGAACACATTAGTGTGTGGAGCTTGAATAGATCCACTTGTTAATATAGAGATGTAGCAGATAGAGCTTAGTCTGAAAGATGCTGCAGTATTCCTTTGACACGCTGCAACAAAGCAGTTCGGTTGCAGGACAGTCACAGAGTGACGTTAGATAAAATAGAGTACGCACACATAGTAGTGTGATTGAAATAGAGCCTATGCAACATTTAAAAACCTTTCACTTTGGAAAGTACAGAGAATAATGCAGCATATAAGTACTGGTGCTTTGTGCATTCCTGAGTGATGGGCTACCCGAAGTGAGCCTGTAGAAACTTCAGTTCATTCAGAAAGGTACTTTTTTTTCTGTCTGTCATTGTGGTGTGGCTGTAAACAATAGAAGCGAACAAAAACAACGCACAGAATCCACAGAAGGAGAGCTCGGAGTGATATCATGCAGCGTGAGGCTTTAATTAGCACGGCATACCATCCGCCAGTGCTGGCTTCCCCACAGAACATGACTGTGGGCTGTATATATATATATATATATATGTTAACTCCATGCAGACACTCACAGTAGAAAAATGAACTATAAAGTATTTAAAGGAGCAGGGGTATTTCTCAGCCCACCCTGTGAACGGCCTCTTCACACTAGGCTAATGAATATGCTTATTTAGACGGTGGCAGCTGATTTGAGCTCAGGCGTCTCAGAGGAATCCTCACTTCATTGTCCTTCCTGTCTGCCAGGCACAACCCGTTTTCTTCAGTCTCCATGGAGACTCACTATCTGTGACATTCCTCCATATGGCCTATAAATATCTTTTTTTTAAAAAAAAGTCTCTTTTTCGTGAGCTCTGCGACACGACATCGATGCTGTATCGCAGTGCAGTGCATACCGGCTCCAGATCACACCCAGCTTACATTCATCACCTATTAGTCTGAAACAGTCTGAAATAAATCTGTACCTTCTTGAAGCGGAAGTTTGGTCACTTAGTGGGACACACGTTCCTGTGGAACCACACATTTCAATTGACCTGTGAAAGGATGCTGGCGAAACCTTCAATGACTCCAGTAAAGTGCATAAGCTCTCAAGTCAAGGTTTCAAAAAGGGTTCTTTGAGTGATGCCGTATAGAACAAATGGTCACTGACTTCCCTCCTGGAGAACTTTTCTCAATGTATGGTCCTGCATCTATCATGTTACCTAACAATATTGCTTCTGTTCTAGCCAATCAAGCCCTTCTGAGGAGGTTAAAGGTGCTGTAGAGTGGAAAACTGTATTTACATCATCATAGTTGAATAAAGAGAGTGCCGTACAAAGAAGTGACATATCCTGAGCCTCAACAACTGTCATCTCATCCTTGAAATATAAATCCTGTGTTTCTGAAAGGGAACAGTAGACTATTATAGAACAGAGTACATATAACTGACATATCATGACATACCGTAAACCTCAGCAACTGTTATCTTGTCCTTTAAATACAAATCCCAAGAGGGCAGTAAACCGAGTCATTTCCAAAATCCCCCAAATATGCTCCCAAAATTTACATCAGGGCTATTTAATTAGAATTTAGAATTCAGAATTCAGTCCAGGTCCAAGGTCCAGTTAGAGGAAATTTTCTCAGGCCAAGGTCTGGCCCCTCGTAATTTCTAACTTGTGTTATGATTCAATGCTATATCCTGTATAGTGGAGTAGCCTAATATCAGCATTTTGTCATCAGCAACTGAAAGACTGACACATTACAAATACTATTCAGTATATTTCAATAATATTTATTGTTTTAAATGCTGAACTGAATAAATTATTTATAAAACCTAAAATATTTTTTTTTCTCACTTCAACTAAAAACAAGGGCTACATTAAAAATGCTTTTTGAAAAAAGAGCTTATTTAGAGAAAAAGTAAATAAAAAGTCTTCTCATTAACTCAATTTCACATCTTAACAGTTTATCTCCCTCTTTTATTCCTCTCTCACACTTTCTCTTGTTTAGCCAAGATTATTTTTTCATCATTGACTTTTCTTTTTCCAGAGCACGCCGTCTGAGCGAGCCTTCCTCTCCGACTCGCTTTACTCTCCTGAATCTGCTCAGATCTGATTGGCTGAGGAGGGCCTTTGGTGATCTTACAACGCGATGCCGGATCATATGTGCAGAAATGTACCATTCCAGGCTGTAAAGGGGGTTTTGGCACTTTTCATGCTTTTTCCAAAGAACTGGGCATTGATGATGTTCATCTTCAAACAAGGTTATAATTGGCTTCCTAATCAGCAGTTTCTTAAATGATTGTTCCATTCCACCTTTAATGGTACAGCTCACAGAGGTGCCAGCAGACTGTGCAGAAGCATACTTTCCAGGCTGCAATGGGAATGTCGACACTTTATCTTTAAACAAGGTTGAAATTGGATTCTTATTCACCAGCTTCTTAATCAAAAGCCTCAGTCCACCTTAAATGCTACAGTTCATACAGATGCCAACATGTAGCTGTGGCACCACTTAAGGTGTAACAAAAAATTTGTAAAACAAGCTAGTGAACAAGACACCAACTCCAGGTTAACGAGATCCTGGACAACTTTATTAGTTGCTTGTCACATTTTACTCCAAACAGTTTCTCAAACCCCAGACAATAATGAGGCTTTGCACAGTGTAGACAGTGGAAGAAAGAAGAACTTCCACCTTAACTTCTGTCACAGCCTCAACAGTAACCTGTAAGTAGCAGCCATGCTGTGTGATTTCATCAACGTTTGCCGGTTGAAGTCAGATCATCTTAAACTGAAAGTGAACTTCAACTGACTTTGTGTTGACGTCAAGGTTTATTTGATTGTTCTGCCTGTGTCTGTTTAGACATGTTGCTTCTAAGCCGGCAAATGAGAGCAGAGCTCATCACAATATTCATGAGCTCAACATAAAAAGCAAAACAGCTTATTTCGTTCTGGGCCAAATCATAGGGCTGTAAATAGGGGTAACACCACATCTGGGTATTTTTCACACACCATCTAAGTAGATGTTAAAGAACAATTGAAAATCCTGAAAAAACACATTCTATGACACCTTTAATGAGCTGGAGCAGGTGAGGTGGATAGCTGTTGGAGCCTAACTCTGCAAGACAGTAGTTCAGTGACTGCAAGAGTTCAGTGACCAGTTTTTTTTGTTTATGTAGAAGTGAAAACCATTTTTAATATTTAGAAGGACCACAAATGGGAAAAGTTAAACCAGTTAAAGGCTTTGCCTAGTACCGTACATCTAAACTAAGAACCATTTAGGAAACTGTAGGAATCTAGTAGTGGGCAATATGGCTAGAGGTGCATATAAATTTGAATTGTGTCATGGTGTATCTTTTGGAACAAAACCTTTTGTTGTTTTTCTCTTTCATTGTGTGTACATTTCATGATAATTGGACTCGTTAAAAATAAAGTATGTTTTTTCATTACTATTATTCTGCCCACTTCTAACTTCCATGTCAAATAATATGTATTTCTTCTGTTGTCACTATAAAGTTCTTTTTATCAAAACTGGTCGATAGTTTTGTTCTCTGTCTGCCTGTTTTCTGGTAATTATTCTGGTCTTTGTGATGTGATAATTGCCTTAAAACAGTCTCTAATTCAAATGTCTGGTTCCTTCCTGTGGATATAAAAATGTAGATTGCATTTGAAGGAAATCTATTCAGTTATTATTTCAGTACTGATTTAAAAATGTCACTCTTCTTTGGTTTAGAATGCCATGAAAGCATTCATTCTTTGGTGAAGGTACGTAGCTTGTGTACAGGATATACCCACTGAGACCCAAAATCAGAACCTCTTTTCAAACATATGTGCAGGACACAACCTTGCGGGTCAACTTAACCCCTTAAACTTTACATTTAATATTCAATCTGAAAGTGTTTCATTCAGTAACTAATTATAAACAAATGCTAAGAGATAATAGTAATGGAGTCTAACAGCCAATCAGGTGCTTGTTTCTGTGCAGGTCATGTAGTTACTACAGTGTGGCCACTGAAATGGATCTACATCAGTTAAAGTTCTAAAAGTAATGACGAAGGTATGAGGTATAATTACTATGAATATATTAATTACTATGAATATAATATACACTATGTAATAACGAGAGAGAGACATATGGGTCCTGGCAGGGCTTAAAACTGGAGCTGATATGCATTGCATCGCGTCTGAGGTACTACATTCAGATACGTTAGACACCAGCTTGTCCCAAATCCCCAGTGTTTGTCATTTCCCCAGTGGGGGTCTGGACGTGGTCATGCATGTGAACAGGACTTGACCCCACTGGGTCATTCTGTCTGGGCCCTGTGGGGAAGTGCAATGTGCTAGAAGAACAAATCCCAGAAGACAACAGAGGACTAATAGCGGTGAGCGGCTGTGGGTGGCCAGTGGGTGTGAGTGAGATGTGAATGGGGGTGGCAGCCGTTGACCGCTGGCATGTCACGTCAGGAGTCGTCTGCAGGTTTAGAGAGGGGTGAGACTGGCTGAGGTTGCCATGGGAACACAGAGGATGGGCTTTGTTCTGCGTTACAGGAGCCCCAATCCCCACCCGAGGGTCCATTCTTGTGGGACCCGAGTTGGAGGACAAGTTCGGGGCCAAGCTGAGGAGCGAAGACACTGGCCGAGAAGCTTGATGCCTCAAGTAAGGTGAGTTAGGGGTGGTCCTGGAAGTCTGGAAGGGGTTTGGCAGGCTTTCCAGGCCCAGAGTGGCCACTCTTTCCTGTTCACCACAGCAAACCGAATGTGGGCATGTGCTGTGGGGACTGGTTGGTTGATGGATATGCTCCCCTTCTTGCCCTACCACAGACCCTCTACCATGGGCTGGTCCACCACTGCACCCGCAACTGGACCGTAACCCTAGAGTGTCTCTGGTGGACGGTTCTGTTTGTCTACAAGGAACTGGGGCAGCCATGCTGAAGGGCAGTCGCGTGGGCCAGTCTGAAGGTGAAGGAGACAGGCCGGTGCTGCTTGGCTGTGTGTGGAGGCTGAAGGATGAGTATGGGGGGAGTGTAGAGGAGAAGTGGGGCATGGTCATGTGAGTATGAAGGAAGTGCATCATCTCGTGCAGCTCTTTGGCCAGATTGGACACTTCTTGGTTCAGGCGGTTCATCTGGAACACAGATTTATAAAAATAAGGTTACTCAGTGAGGAATTACATTCACATCACTCTAGTACTATTACATTTGAGATCATCTAGATAATAGCAGAAGCACTTACCTCTGTGTTGAGCTGACAGATGCTTTGTCTAACCTCTTCAGTCTCAAGCAGAAAGTTTGCATTTACCTGAAAGGGGTCTTAAAGGCACAAGCATACATTTAAAAGTGAGTGGGCATCTGCCGTAGCTGGGAATTAGATCTGATATTCTTTTGTAAATGCATTTCCAAGATCAATATTACTGCCATCCTCTCTAAACTCTGCACAGCATTTCTAAAACATAGCATGGAAATGAAATGCTGGTCAATACGTTAGTGTTGTCCTCACCTTTGACTCTTGTGTTAGGGCTGACCTCACTGGGCACCACGTTGAAGTGAAAAGCTGGTTCGTTATCCTCAATACCATCGACGACCCTGGAGGAGGTCAGCATACGTTCAAATCAACTTCTTTTCTGATAAACAGCACTTATCTAATCTTCTCCCTGAGCTCTACAGACCAAACAGTCCAGTCTAACCAGAAGTTCACAGCTCAGTTTATGGTTCACAGTCACGGCCCCTTCAGGTTCAACTTTTTTAATTTAATCCTTATTCAGGTGGGATTAGTTGTACAGGGGGATGTGGGCAGTGCTTAATTTGTGCCAGATCTTGCCGGAACAAGATCCAGCACCTCTCGTATTTCAAGTACCTGCGTTCCGGAACTTATTTATATGGATCCAGCACCTCTGTGACGTTTTTTGGTTTTTAACATGGGGATTTTTTTATAAAGTAAATTAAAATAAATCGCAAGTGCAGAGTGCGAGCAGGTTTCTCCAAATAAACCTGATTTGCCAGTCACAGCGTGCGTCCATCTGTTTCTGAAACTTGTTGGTCCACCGCTTGAACAATTCAACCCTGTGCCACAGGAGGCTGTAGATGCAATGACTGCATTGTGGAGTAATTTGAATAATTAGGTTAGGCAGTCTTTGTATATGTATTGTTGTTTTAGTGCAACATAAAATGGTTTGGGGTTTTTTTTGGTTTGGTTTATTTGTAGGACACCATGTTCTAGCAAAAACTATACCTCCAGTGGCATCTCTGAGATTTCCTGGTTGCAGCTCCTTACTGCATTCATTAAAGCTGGTTCTATCTTATTGCATAGAATGCTACTATGTTATGTAAACACCTAAAGCAATGTTGTGTTTCTGTGTTCCAGGACCTTTTCCATCACTGCCCACTTGCTGGATCACCCCACCTTTAGTGTTCCATTACCTGATGTTTTACAAATTAAGCACTGGATGTGGGGTAATGTAAGTATTGCTGACGTTTCTCAGTTTTTTAATTCCCAACCGAATGTCAGTTAATTTTACTCTTTTTACCTGTAAAACAGGCCACAATAATTACCTTAGGATAAATTAATCTAGTTTGATTCAACATGTATTTAAATATTTCATCCTATCCTGTAAAAGAGGAGTTTTTCAGTTTCTCTCAAGCAGGCATTTAGTTTCGCCATGCATGGCGCAGATACTTCAGGCCGTTCAAGTCTTTGGCAAAGCTCAGGAGTTGTACGATGTACAACACAAATCCAGAAACGAGCCAAAGCACTCCTCAGAGATGCAATGCCTCTGGCAGCCCTATTGTGTAGGGCAGACTATAGTCTAAATATGTGTTATAAATGTGTAGCTGCTAATTTTAAATTCAAATATAAATATTCTTCATGAAATAAACAAAAATCTCATTATTAGTAGAGTATAAGAATGATTATCATCCTCGACTTTATCCGTGGTCACAGTACATATTACGCATGTTTTTTTGGGGTGACGGCAGTGTGTAAGTCGAGTAAACACTCCCATCTCAGGGTGGGTGCTCGGTACTGTGCCCGAGCACTTTTGACTCCCAAAGTCCAGTTTGTTTGACTAGTGTGATCACTCTATGCCAGTTCAGTTGGACTCAGTTTTACACAATATGCATCTAGTGTGATGGCTGCGTCTGTACCTTTAAACAAACATGGCAGTGAAGGGTTCACTCTTTTCTACTGTGTGAAAAAAAAACTGCTGCACCTTTTAAGGTGGAACAGAAGAATTCGAACAACAAGCTGGCAAATAGGAAGCCAACTTTAGCCTTGTGTGCGATCAGAGCATCAGAGCTTTGAATGATTTAGAAGTTCTACGAAGAAACAGAGCAATAAAATAAAATAAAAAAGTTTTAGCAGCCGAGTGGAGCACAAAACTCAGGAAGCTGTAGTATTCTCTATGGTACAGCTCACATATGCAAATCTTGGTACAGCTATGGTACAGCTCTGGCCTGCAAATCTTCCTTCAAGTGTGTTTAGTTTGAATAAAGCTCGGCCCGCACGATAAACACCAAGTGTACATGCACAGCCACATGCTGTAACTGTATTTTACATTTGGTCAGTGTGTGTTACATTTGGTACAAGTGCTGCGATTCCATCCTATTTGGTGTGCGACCCTCATGCCGCTAAAAATTCTGGACCTTATGGCTATAGCGACCCTCGGATTGATGACATAAGCGTGCTTGGGGCTGGAACATTAGCTAGTACGCCCATAGTCACATATGCTGAGATTTCTTACTCTGTGCTGTTTCTGTTTTACAGATTTCCTGTAGTAAAATCTAGTGGGGAACCGCCGTGGCCCTCTAAAATTCTTAACACACAGACACATAATTTTATTTTATCTACTTACAGTTTGACAATTTACATCTAAACAATTACAAAACTATAGGCAAACAAATTATTCAAACGTGTCTATTCAATCTGTGTTGGAGTGTGAGGGGTTAAGTGGAAGCCTGTGAGTCTGTGTCTTCCCCTATAAGGACTGTGATGACTCTGCAGAATGTTGGTGATTGGTGGTCCTGCTGTTCATGTACAGAGGGGGCCAGGCAGTTATAATTCAGCGATACTAATTTCAAATAACAGTGAAACTGACCAATCATATCTTCCCTCTAAGTGGGTTGGCTTAAGTGTATGATCATTTCCACCCGCTTTGACGACGCTAGGCTATCACCTCTAGCTAGTTTGCTGAGTCATGATGGAAGCCCATGTCCCGCCCCCAAACTGTCAAACCCCACCCCCTCTGAAAACTCGAGCGCAAATATATAGCATTAAAGGAGGCATTAAAAAAAACAGCTTTAGTGCGTGTTTATGGAAATCGTGTGCGGTTCCTCTTTCGGGAGGAAAGGGAGGGAGAGGGCCGAGGCTTAAGGGTCACAGTTCGCTACTGGTATAATCATATTACTCCACTTTCCTATTTAAAACGAATCTTAAATACAGGTTTACTCAGTTTTGTAAAGAAGGTTTGGTAACATTTTACTGTAGGGCTACATAACACCTGCTTAGGACACATCACGACAACCTGCATAAACATTTATAAAGGATTATTTCCGTAGGTGTCATTTGCCATACAGGCTTCTTCTGTAAATTTAATGTCAAGTTGATGTAACACCTATGTCAGGTCACTCTGATTCTCTCTGACGTTGAGTTGTGTCATGACTCTTTTTGCACATTACAACAAATGACATTGTAGCTTAATGTAAATAAAAGTACATGGTACATGAATGTGTGATTAAAAATGTTCTTGATGTAGCAAACTATGCTATGTTAATAGAATTATATCACAGTGAGATACAGTGCAGGGATCAGCAACGTGCGGCTCCTCGATTTTTCGATTTTTAGGTACAAATAAAAGAATCCTGCTTTGCTGTTAAAAAATACTTTACTGGAGATGCGAGAAAAGCATATGTTGTAAATGTTTTTTATACCATAGCATTTATTCAACACGTATGAGAGAGATGGCCTACAGAATACAGCAGAGCTTGCAGGAAGGTCAGGGCTTTTGGGACCCCTGCCATATCGGGCTTCACACAAACCCTGGGCTTATTTAAGAGAACTTCTATTCGAGAACCACTGTACACCCAGGAGAATTACGACTGACCAGGTGTACCACATGGGCCAGGAAGGCGGGTCTATTAAAAAGCAACACAGTCGGAGACACGATCGAGACCAAGGCTTGAGAGCTCAGAGAATAAAAAGCTTTTACTCTGAACTGGTCTTCCTCACACAAACACACACACACACATATATATATATACATTTTTAAAAGAGAGCAGGTCCAGGTTGGAGTTGGTTTACATCATAGTGTTTTATGCTATTAAAGGAAGACACAAAGGCTGTCTCTGCTCCAGCCTCGCCTTACACATACAAGGAATATATTAAGAGAGAGCTCTAAGCGACGTTCAGCTTGCTTGGCCTTCAGCCGTAGACTTACACTGCTCTGCCTGAACTCAGCATAGAGAGAGAAAGAGCTTCAGCATTAGAGTCCTTGAAAAAAATAACTACCACAGAACAAATAATCCAGAATAGACTGTTTCTGAACTTCTATTCTATTCTATTCTATTCTATTCTATTCTATTCTATAGCCTATACTAGGACATAAGCACATAATCAGACTTATTTAGGTTGAACACTTGTGTTGCTGACCCCTGCCCTATGTCCTTTCACCCAAACAAGGGACAAGACAAAAAAATAAATGTCACCTAACATTGATGAACTTGACCTCATGGTTGACAAGCAACATTTAGAGCAAATGGCGGCTACTAGAAACAGTGTTTATAGATGTTTGTGTAGGTCTGTATCAGTAGCCATGAAGGCCTTATGTAGGTGTTGTGTAGCTTTATGGAGGAGCCCCATAACACTGCCCCACAATAAAGTGTTATCAAACGATTCTAGTATTGCACTAGAGGCAAATGTAGCTAACTAGTAATGAAAGTACTAGTCAGTGCAGTCTAAGTGCCTAAATCATCACACACGAGCCTCAAACTCTGCTGAGTTGCTAAGTAATCTCAATAAGATGTTCATATATAGTTTCTTACATGATAAGACTGGAAGCCTGAAATATTTCTATACTTTGGATCCAGTAATTATTAATAAATAATAAATACTGTGGACAGCATTACCTGGGGCTCAGGTCCAGCGGGCTGACGCAGTTGAGGGAGGGGATGAGCAGCTTAGCGGGCCGGTGGGTGGGGCCTGTGTCAACTACAGGCGCGCATAGCTCCTCGTTGGCTGGCACTGGAGGGGCAGGGCACTGCCCGCGGTAACCCTGTGTTGGAGAGCGGCAGAGGCGGAGCATGTTGAAATGGCGCAACTCCTCCCCCAGCATGGCGCTCAGAGTGGACTGTGATGACGAGCTGCCCATGCTGGACAGCAAAGGCTGCCTGCCCACTTCCTGTCCGGCATCGTCCTCTTCCTCGGCTTCAACGATGAAGGGCAACTTTGTAGGAAGATCCTACAGAAGGAGATCACAGAAGAAAAGGAGGACAGAGAAGAGGGAATCGTTTGAGTGTAAGAACTCTAGAATAAGAATCAGTCATCGTTTTATCTTAATGATTTAACCTTGAGGTGATTCTACTGAGCAGACTATCTGAAAATCACTGATACACTATGAAAGAGAAAAGAGAGAAAAGCCATTAAAAACTGTTTGTAGGTGTTATTTATTACTACAGTTCTTTCTAAAGTGTTCTTTTCATAGGCAACGTGATGAACGCATAAATAATACACTAAATTAAAGGAACAGCCTTCAAGAACAGGAACGGCAATGTTGGCCTGGTGTCCAATTATTCTGTGTGTGTGTGCATGACTGACTAATAGGTGGTACTCTCTATGAGCAGAGTCTCTTTGGGCCCTCAAGACAAAGGCAGTGTTAATACAGGTTTACTCAAATCTATAGTCATTAACACAAATCCATATTTATAGTGTTTACACAAGCATAAAGACATGTGCAAAACTTTTGGCCTACCTTTCAAAATTTCTGTTACTGTGTACAGCCAAGCACGTAAATAGTGACCTGATTTCCACCAGACATAGGGTTAAACTTTTTACATTAAAAATATTATTAACAAGATTACTCTTTCAAGGGCTATTCACAGATTTTCTGTAAGGGTCATGGCAAATACTTCAGGCTGCACCTCTTTAGGGAGTCCATTGTGGGTTTTGAGGTGTGTTTAGGATCATTATCCTGTTGTAGAAGCTATCTTCCTCAGTGTGATGTTTGCTTCCAACTTTGCTGGCATTTAACTGAAGCTAATTCTTTCCTCTACCAGTGAAATGCTCCTGCGCCACTGGCTACCACACAAGCCCAACGCATGTTGGAGCTTCCCCAGCACTTAAGAGTTGGTGGTTTTTTGCACCATTAAGTTTTCCAAACTCACATTTAGGCCCACATATGTATTTTAACATCATCAGTCCACAGAATGTGTTGCCAATAATGCATCAGGCTTGTCTAGATGTTCCTTCTGACACTGAATTTTGTGATGGGGATGCAGGAATGGTTTACTTCTGATGATTTATTTATAAAGGCGCATGGTGCTCCCTAATCTTTCTTACACGTTTGATCAGCTCATCATCCACCAACTTAACTACTCCCAGTGAAGGACATTTTGACAGGGATGCTTAAACCTTTGCATGCTGTATATCCTCAAATCCAGATTTGTTAGCACAGGTACATCTATACTCATTAACATAGTCACATCCTTAGTCACTGTAATAGAAATCATTTGAAAATGACAGCTGAACTTTACTTTAACGTGTCAACATTTAAAGATGAGTGGAGCAGATTAGAAGTGGTCCAGAATTATAAATAAAAAATCATAAAAATGTACCTGTAAGAATATTTTTTACTTTCTCCTGTAAAGTCGCCCTTTCAGTGACACAAGCTTTTATTGTGAAATCAACAATATATATGTGTATGCGAGCGTGAGTGGTACCAAATAGGAGTTAATGAAACCGGGACATTCTGTGCACACGCATGTTCAGTAATAATTAGAAAGCAGAGTGTGCATACGATTTCAGCTGAAGCTGCAGAAAACTAATACTTCACATCCTAATTCACATCCAGATCAATAGCTGTTAGTATTTTAATCAGTCACACAGACACAAACACACACACACACACAGACACTTACACACACGCAGACTGACACACACACACACACACAGACACGCAAACACACAAACACATAAACACACACAAACACACACAGATACAGACAGACACACACACACACACACACAGACACTTACACACACAGACACTTACACACACGCAGACTGACACACACACACACACACACAGACACGCAAACACACAAACACATAAACACACACAAACACACACAGATACAGACACACAGAGACACACACACACACACACACACACACACACAGACACACAAACACACAGACATACACACACACAGACACACACAAACACACAGACATACACACAAACACACAGACACACACACACACATAGACACACACATAGACACACACAGACACAGACACACACACACACAGACACACACACATAGACACACACAGACACAGACACACACACACACAGACACACACACACACAG
Source organism: Megaleporinus macrocephalus (assembly GCA_021613375.1). Lineage (NCBI taxonomy): Eukaryota > Metazoa > Chordata > Actinopteri > Characiformes > Anostomidae > Megaleporinus > Megaleporinus macrocephalus. The sequence goes on from CM038719.1 coordinate 12,247,862, forward strand.
ACACACACAGACACACAAAAACACACAGACACACAAACACACAGACATACACACACACACACACACAAACACACACACATAGACACACACAGACACAGACACACACACACACACAGACAGACACAGACACATACACACACAAACACACACAGACACAGACACACACAGACACTTACACACAGACACTTACACACACAGACACATTCACACACAGACACACACACACACACACACAGACACTTACACACACGCAGACTGACACACACACACACGCAAACACACAAACACATGAACACACACACACACACACAGACACTTACACACACGCAGACTGACACACACACACACGCAAACACACAAACACATGAACACACTCAAACACACACACACACACACACAGATACACACACACACACACACACACATAACACACACACAGACACAGACACACACACAAACACACACACACACACACACAAACACACACACACAAACACACACGCACACACACAAACACACACACGCACACACACACACACACAAACACACACAGACACACACACAAACACACACACGCACATACACACACACAGGCACACACACACACACACAGACACACAAACACACAGAGACAGACACATTCACACACAGACACACAGAGACGTTGTATTCAGTATGTCTGTTCATATATACTCTGGTACTTACAGTGAAGAAAGCATATAAAAAATATATCACAATTCTTCCACAGACTACATTTCTTTATTTTTATTTTTTAAATAATCTGTTAATTTTAGCAAAGAAACATTAGTTGTGCGTTATAATGACAGATGTGGCAACTTATCTTCTCTTAGAAAATCAACAAAACGTGATTTGACCAGTAACGTCTAAACGTGTGTTTGTACAATCATGTTACCTGTGAGATTCTTGGTGAGCGTGGAAATCGAGTCTGGCCCTTGAAAGAAGAATGCAAGAGACAGAGTACTGATGTTAGTGCTCATGGCACTTAATAATATCACTATTATGTGTCAAACCGTGTAAATAAATGATAAAATGAGACAACAGGAACACAGACTTCACCTCTCTCAGGTTGTAGGTGAGGTTGTGGTGAATGTCCTCGGTAAAGCGGCTGCCGTATTCAGGATACAGGTCCAGAACCTCGCGCAGTGCTCTGATGCTGATGTACTGCAGGTCACAGTAGGTCAGAGCCTTCACGTCGGCATTAGCCTTGATCACCTGATCCCGTCCTGGCAGGTCTGCTCCAATCAGATCCCCCTTACCTGAACACATAACCCATTCCTCACGATCTCATACACACTGGTTTATTAGGTATGATTTACACACATTGGCCATTTTATCTGAAACACCTACAGTATATCATCATAATCAAAAGTTTGGGTGCCTATGGTCAAATTAAATTTTTTTAATTACTACAGAGAACATTTCTGGGTGGATAGGGCACAAGCAGGATGTCCAGCAAGTAAATGGGATACATATTGCAATTGTAAACCTACAAAGTGCATCTGTATGGTATGTGTTTCTGATAAAATGGCCACACAGATAACCCAGTGTATGTTTGTGCACAATCCAATGGTGAAGTCCTCCTTAAAGGTGTCAGTGCACAACAATTTGAGAATTTGCATGTTATTTAAATGGTATACAGCAATTGCCAGACGTGACATACCCAGTATGGCAAGCACCATTCCATCCTTCAGCACCTCTAGGGATCCAGAGCAGACGAAGTGGTGGGCGTGCAGGGCGTCTCCATGCCTGATAAGGTACTCTCCAGGGGCACAGAAAGAAGTCTTAATGTGCAGAGAGAGGGAGCGTAGGCACCCCCTACTGGCAGACGAAAAGAGTGGCAGCTGCAGAATGTCCTTGTTCAGGTGCATGGCGATGTCTGCCCGCAACTCATCAGGGAAGTCATGCAGGAGCTATAGGAGACAAGAAGTACACAGACTGAGGACTATCTGTAGGACCTGCCAAGCACCAATGCATTAATATAAGAAACTGCTCTGCTGCACTGCTGGAACTGGAAAAATAAGTGGATTGGTTAGCCTGCCTTCAAGAACCCTGAAGTTAGCTTCTCAGCTCGGCTAATCAACCATCCAAGGTAGACCAGGCTGAGTGCTTCCTATTTATCAGCTTCTTGTTTATTTTTCCTCAATTGCCAGAGTGTAACTGCTGCACCATTTAAGGTAGAATGAAAATGTCAACACTGAAGCTGGCGAAGAGCACACATAGCTTTGTCTGCCTTAAAGGGTTGATTAACCAAACTAAGAGAGCAAAGTTATCATCACATAAAAATTCAAACACATTTAAAACAGTACTAATTGGTTACTCAAACCACATTAGGAGGTGGTCTGAGATCTGTCTCTCCAAAATACATCTAACAACCAAAACTACACCCTTTACAACTTAAACTCCTCCCAGTACAGCCAAAACTCCTCCCTGTACAACCAAAACTAATCCCAGTACAATTTAAACTCCTCCCTGTACAACTTAAACTCCTCCCAGTAAAGCCAAAACTCCTCCCTGTACAACCAAAACTAATCCCAGTACAATTTAAACTCCTCCCTGTACAACTTAAACTCCTCCCAGTAAAGCCAAAACTCCTCCCTGTACAACTTAAACTAATCCCAGTACAATTTAAACTCCTCCCTGTACAACTAAAACTCCTCCCAGTACAGCCAAAACTCCTCCCTGTACAACTTAAACTAATCCCAGTACAATTTAAACTCCTCCCTGTACAACTAAAACTCCTCCCAGTAAAGCCAAAACTCCTCCCTGTACAACCAAAACTAATCCCAGTACAATTTAAACTCCTCCCTGTACAACTTAAACTCCTCCCAGTAAAGCCAAAACTCCTCCCTGTACAACTTAAACTAATCCCAGTACAATTTAAACTCCTCCCTGTACAACTAAAACTCCTCCCAGTAAAGCCAAAACTCCTCCCTGTACAACTTAAACGAATCCCAGTACAATTTAAACTCCTCCCTGTACAACTAAAACTCCTCCCAGTAAAGCCAAAACTCCTCATTGTACAACTTAAACTAATCCCAGTACAATTTAAACTCCTCCCTGTACAACTAAAACTCCTCCCAGTAAAGCCAAAACTCCTCCCTGTACAACTTAAACTCCTCCCTGTACAACCAAAACTAATCCCAGTACAATTTAAACTCCTCCCTGTACAACTAAAACTCCTCCCAGTAAAGCCAAAACTCCTCCCTGTACAACTTAAACTCCTCCCTGTACAACCAAAACTAATCCCAGTACAATTTAAACTCCTCCCTGTACAACTAAAACTCCTACCTGTACAACTTAAACTCCTCCCAGTACAACTTAAACTCCTCCCAGTACAGCCAAAACTCCTCCCTGTACAACTTAAACTAATCCCAGTACAATTTAAACTCCTCCCTGTACAACCAAAACTAATCCCAGTACAATTTAAACTCCTCCTTGTACAAACAAAACTCCTCCCTGTACAACTTAAACTCCTCCCAGTACAACTTAAACTCCTCCCAGTACAGCCAAAACTCCTCCCTGTACAACTTAAACTAATCCCAGTACAATTTAAACTCCCCCCTGTACAACCAAAAGTAATCCCAGTACAATTTAAACTCCTCCCAGTACAACTTAAACTCCTCCCAGTACAGCCAAAACTCCTCCCAGTACAACTTAAACTCCTCCCAGTACAGCCAAAACTCCTCCCTGTACAACTTAAACTCCTCCCAGCACAGCCAAAACTCCTCCCAGTACAATTTAAACTTCTCCCTGTACAACTAAAACTCCTCCCTGTGCAACTTAAACTCCTCCCAGTACAACTTAAACTCCTCCCAGTACAACCAAAACTAATCACAGTACAATTTAAACTCCTCCCTCTACAACTAAAACTCCTCCCTCTACAACTAAAACTCCTCCCTGTACAACTTAAACTCCTCCCAGTACAGCCAAAACTCCTCCCTGTACAACTTAAACTCCTCCCGGCACAGCCAAAACTCCTCCCTGTACAACTTAAACTCCTCCCAGTACAGCCAAAACTCCTCCCTGTACAACTTAAACTCCTCCCAGTACAACTTAAACCCCTCCCAGTACAGCCAAAACTCCTCCCTGTACAACTTAAACTAATCCCAGTACAATTTAAACTCCCCCCTGTACAACCAAAAGTAATCCCAGTACAATTTAAACTCCTCCCTGTACAACTAAAACTCCTACCTGTACAACTTAAACTCCTCCCTGTACAACTAAAACTCCTACCTGTACAACTTAAACTCCTCCCAGTACAACTTAAACTCCTCCCAGTACAGCCAAAACTCCTCCCTGTACAACTTAAACTCCTCCCAGCACAGCCAAAACTCCTCCCAGTACAATTTAAACTTCTCCCTGTACAACTAAAACTCCTCCCTGTGCAACTTAAACTCCTCCCAGTACAACTTAAACTCCTCCCAGTACAACCAAAACTAATCACAGTACAATTTAAACTCCTCCCTCTACAACTAAAACTCCTCCCTCTACAACTAAAACTCCTCCCTGTACAACTTAAACTCCTCCCAGTACAGCCAAAACTCCTCCCTGTACAACTTAAACTCCTCCCGGCACAGCCAAAACTCCTCCCTGTACAACTTAAACTCCTCCCAGTACAGCCAAAACTCCTCCCTGTACAACTTAAACTCCTCCCAGTACAACTTAAACCCCTCCCAGTACAGCCAAAACTCCTCCCTGTACAACTTAAACTCCTCCCTGTACAACTTAAACTCCTCTCAGTACAACCAAATGTCTCCTAGTACAACGCAAACTTTTCCTAGTACAACCCAAACTCCACCTAGTGCAATGAAAATCCATCCTATTAGAACCGAAAAGCCTCACAGTTCAATTTAAACTCCTCCTAGTACATCTCCAAACTCTTCCCAGTACAACTCAAACTCCTCCCAGTACATCCTAAACTCAAACTCAGTAAGTCACTAGGCTTGTGACCCGTGTCTGCAAGGAGGATGAAACCAAATGTTTAACTGCAATATGGATAGACACTCGGGTGAAAAGCAAACAGCAGACAGTAGAGCCTGAAGGGATCAACAACTGATAATTGGTTGCCACATAATGAGCGGATCTGCATATCTGTCCCACATTTCAGTCCCACTAACCAGAGACACAAGTGACTGCCAAGTGTAAATGCATATGACTAAAGTCTTAGAAGTGACCGGAAGGGGTAAAAGGGGTCTACATCGCCACACATGACTCAAGCACCCAATAAAAACTCATTCTCAATAGGCTAAACAAATAACTCCATATACAGCTCATGATTTGCATATTACATAACAGACATGCAAATCAGACTCCATCAACATCCCTGTACCTCAGTTGTTGTTGATTTTTATTTTTCTGCATCATTTGAATGCAGCAGCTGCCATTTACATTGTGTGAAGACATGATGAATGGACCTGCTCCAAAATAAAAAAATCTGGTTCCATTGACTTACATTGAAAGTAAAGTAGGCCGTTCCCTTCCTCTGTAAAGCTGCTATTTTGGAAAAGCTTGTTTTTCTTTGAACATTGACGATGTGAATGAGGTCTAAAAGCGAGCTGCTTGACTTCTTCACACATTTTTGACCAGGTCACCTCCTCTATTTCTGGATGTGCCACTCTAACAAGTTCCTTTGTTCTCTTGCAGTAGTGTAGTGGGCACCAGTGGGCTACACTGGGTTTGATTGCACAGAAATACAACTCACACGTCACACGTTCAGCTTTAGAAACAGTCCATGTCAGGATCTTTTCTGCTTCTTTGAGCATTTTTCTAAAATTAGGAGTCTGAAAGTGGAGAGCACAGTTACACATTAGGCTAAATATGATCTCAAACCATGTTAACAGCAGTGAGGCGACATGCTAGCAACAGTTGTTAGGAGCCACAGAGTTCCTGTGAACTGTGTTAATATTTTTTTCTTTTTTTTTTCAAATCACTGAATAAATTAGTATGCCAGCAAAGTGCAAATAGGCTAGGCACCACTCGTCTGTTTTCCCCCCTCTCTTCAACCCTCTACTTTCCTGTGCTAGCTAATTGGCTGTGCCTGCTTTCCAGTGTGGGCTTAAGCATTGAGGCGGTCTAACAAAGGCTGTGTTCAGCGAGGACACGTTGAGTGGTAAATTAGCTCAGTGAAAGTAGATGTGACCCAGATTCTGTGTGATATTCCTGATACTGATTGTGCCAACAAGACACCTACTCTGCGAGAGTGGGACTGCTATAGTCAGAGTTATGCTAAAGGGCTTTTTGTTTTGTTGGACAGGAAATAAGTTTAAATGATCAGAATCTACACGTGATTCAAACTCTTGAGGCTTGTGTACCAACTCACTGTGTCACTGAAAGTTAGACATGCTTTTATACCGTCGCTGTCCAAAGAAAAACATGCATCTTTATTTATATTGATTTTTATTTTTCTGCATCAGTTGAATGCAGCAGCTTATCGTTTATATTGTGTGAAAGTATTGTGATAAATGGACCAATAGAAATGCTCCAAAATAGCTTAGAAATAATTCTGGTTCTAATGACTTACATTAAAAGTAAAGACAGTTTTTGTCCTCTCCTGTAAAGTTGCCATTTTGGAGATATTTACATTAAATAACACTAAATATTTACTAAATAACAGTGGCTAGCATTCTGTTCATTCCTTAATCCTTCAGTTCCTCCATCGCTTATAATTACAGAATTACATATTAATCACTGAACAATTCATAGTGGCTTCAGAAAGATTACATAGTAATTACTGAATAATTCACAGTGGTTACAGAAAGATTTCATAGTAATTACTGAATAATTCACAGTGGTTACAGAAAGAATTCTTAGTAATTACTGAATAATTCATAGTGGTTACAGAAAGAATTCATAGTAATTACTGAATAATTCATAGTGGCTTCAAAAAGAATTCATAGTAATTACTGAATAATTCATAGTGGTTACAGAAAGAATTCATAGTAATTACTGAATAATTCATAGTGGTTACAGAAATAATTCTTAGTAATTACTGAATAATTCATAGTGGTTACAGAAAGAATTTATAGTCATTACTGAATAATTCATAGTGGTTACAGAAAAAAATCGTAGTAATTACTGAATAATTTATAGTGGTTACAGAAAAAAAATCGTAATAATTACTGAATAATTCATAGTGGTTACAGAAAGAATTCATAGTAATTACTGAATAATTCATAGTGGTTACAAAAAGAATTCATAGTAATTACTGAATAATTCATAGTGGTTACAGAAAGAATTCATAGTAATTACTGAATAATTCATAGTGGTTACAGAAAGAATTCATAGCAATTACTGAATAATTAATTGTAGTAATTATTTATATTAATAGTTAGTAAGTTGTTCATAGTGGTTACAGAATTAATTAATAGTAATTACTAAGTAATGCATAGTAGTTACTAAATAGTTTATATTGGTTATGGAAATGGTTTATAGTAGTTATTGTATTGAAATGTGTTGTAGTAATGTATAATAAATACTGAATAATACATAGTAGTTATAGGAATAATTCATAGTGGATTGCAGAAATAATTTACAATAATTATTGACGAATTCATAGTCATTACAGATTATTCATAGTAGTTATGGAATAATTAATTGTGATTATAGAAATAAATAATAGTAATTACTGAATAATTCATAATAGTTACTGAATAGTTCACTGGGTTACAGAAATAATTATTAGTATTAATAACTCATTAATTTATAGCAGTTAGAGAAATAGTTTATAGTCAAGGACGGATTAGGATAGTCTAAACCAGGGGCAAAGAGTTGCCCAGGGATAACTGCCCCCAACCCATGCCATTTATGATATATTGTATCATAAATGTTGATAGGCATTGCAAAATGTTTTGGGTCAGGCCCCCCGGGCCCCTGACCTCAAGGGCCCCTGGGTGCTGACCCCACTGGCCCGGTCAGTAATCCAGCCATGTTAATAGTAGTCATTGTATTGGTATGTGTTATGGTATTTGTAGGAATAATCCACAATAATTACTGAAGAATTCATAGTTGTTACAGATTAGTCACAGTAGTTACTGTATTTTTATTCTAAGTACTGAATAATTACTGAATGCATTTTGTTATTAATAACTGAGGCTGCAGTTGATTCATTTCTACAGTGGGTCTGCCATTGCTGTACTGTTATAGTTTATTTTCTTTGAACCTTAACACCACTCCTTGAATGGAATGCAGCAGGGAAGCTTTATTGCACTAAATCTAATCTTTCTTGAATGCAATCACTCATTCTCTACTTTCAAATCCCTCAGAGTGGTGCTTTAAATAAAATTAATTATAATCCTGGCCTCGCTTTGAAACATCTTTAATCGTATCATTTAGCTTGGCCATTGTAATTAGTAGCCTATATGCTCCCAGCACTTCATTTTTAACAGCCACTCTCCTGACAGATTCTCCTATTTATCTCAGGAAGCAGTGTGCATAGCAACAAAGAAGAAGTTCGCCTGTTCTATCCAATTAACTCTAATCATAATGCACCATCATATATAAACGCTTTTCCAGAGACTTTGTTATTGCTTTCATCCCCAGGTGCACAGTTGCTATAAACTGTAAACCAACCTGTTCAGGTTTAATGATAAAGGTTTAATGAAACCATGGGCACTTCCACCCCATTACTGAATTCATATTGTCATATTGGGTCTGTCTCAAAACCTGGTGTGCTGCCTAAGCAGGCACTGACTACGTAGGCAGCTGGTTAAGAAGCAGCATTCTATCCCACGTCTATCCTCATGAAACAGATTATGAAGACGCTCTAGTCAGAGAGAGACTGCGCCACAGCTTGCTCCCACCCACTGCATGCGACCACTCTTTACTGACCTCAGCTGCGGCGTCTGCTCAGCATTTCAGCACCATGAATTCTCCTCTTGGGGGTTTTAATGCCGTTTTGATTATATTTAGTCGAGAGTATCGATGTGCTCCAGTCAGACGATGACGTTTAAGAAGACAAGCACTGCTTGCCGATAACTTAAATTTGAAAATGACATAGCTCGGCTTGCATTCGTCTTGGAAAACGTTTCGCTTACGTTGCATCATGGGATCGTCTTAGTGGCTGAGGAACTGTTGGATGCGTTATTACAGTTCAGCCATAGAAAGAAACCTCAATAAACAGCATGTATCTAAGAATTGGGGCAGCCTATGTGTCTGGATCACATACTATGATGGAAATACTGCCTAAGAACACAATCACCGGGTTTTGAGGCCCATTATAAGCAGTATAGACAATCATTTAGGGCAGGGGTGTTTAATTAGAATTCAGTGAGGTCCACCTAGAGGAGATTTCCTCAGGCCAAGGTCTGGACAGTCATTATTTCTAACTCGTGTTATGATTCAGTGGGGTATCCTGTTTACTGAAGTAGTCTAGTATCAACATCTTATACCATCAGCTATTAAAAGACCAACACATCACACATACCGTTCAATGTATTTACTGTTTAAATGCTGAACTTAATAAATGATTTTTTCATCACTTTAAGTAAAAACAAAGGCTACATTTAAATATAATGAAAATATAAAATAAAGTGCATCATAAAGTGTTTATTTATAATAAAAAAGGGAAATAAAATGTTTAGTCCTGGTTGAAAAGTCATTTTTTGCCGTCAACTTTTCTTTTTTTAGAGCCGCCGTCTGACTTGCTTTATTCCCTGACTGCTGCTTCTCGCATGTGTGTGCGCCATGCTCCTGAATCTGCACAGATCTGATTGGCTGAGGAGCGTGTTTAGTGATTTTACTATGCAGGCGATTGGTCTGTGAGGTTACTGGGCCACAAAGTCTGTATACTGCAAAGACAAGACAAGCACAGTCAATATTAAATCCTTCTCAATAGATTATCAGTTTGGGTCCGCACAGGACCACGTCTGGGTCCGGACCGGGACCGCGGTCTGCCTTATTAGAGACCTCTGACTTAGGGCCTCTAAACTAGAAGGGACCTCACAAGTATGTTGTATGACCCCAAACCCTTCTATTTTTTTTTTTTTACATTCAAAGCACACCTGCTTTAAGTAAAGAGGAATAGTTGTGGAATAGTTGGCTCAGGTGTGTTGGGAGCTGAGTAAACACTAAAATGTGCAGGACAGGGCGTCCTCCAGGACCAGGGTTAGGAACCACTGGCTGGTCTGCTTGCTTGAAGAAGGAATCAAACCTCAGTCTGATGTGCAGCACTATTACACCAACCACATTATTTACACAGACTATGACACCAGCATGACAGCTGACATAAATATACATTAACACTTAAAGACGTTCATAAAGGCTGCTTTAGCGGCTTTTGTTTTTAAAGTCATTTCACAAGAAAGTGTTATGACAACTCTGCTAGCTGGACACTTGTGTTAATAACCAATTATGTATCAGTGGTTGCCAACCCTCTCCCTGAATAGTTGCTTTCTTGCCACGTTAAGTTTCACCTAAGCTGCCCTGCCTCTAGATCTAATACATCTGATCTAGCCAATCAGGGACTTGGGAATAGGTTGATTAACTGGTGTGTCAAATTGTGGCTGGAACTAGTCTCTGCATATAAGTAGCTCTCCAGGTTTGAGACCACTGCATTATATAAAACAAGAAATAAACAAAAACAAGGACGACCACAGGAAACGGGTTACTGTGATATAAGCTGATTTGTTACTCGCCATATGGCAACCAGAAGTTGTAAATGGGCTCCAAGTTTCCAAACTAGGTCAAACATTGCTAACCCCAGCCTGCAAGTCAGGACAAAACACCCCTCAGACATTTCTGCATTATGTGACTCATTAGTGTTGGCCGCTGGACCAGAAGTCTGTGGCGTTCCTCAAGGACCGGACTGAAAAACTTAAAGCACTAATAAAGCCGCCCGCAGAGCGTCTCTCACCTCGTTGGCGTTGATGCCATTGTTGACAGACCAAGTGGTCTGGAAGTACTCCAGCATGCGCTGCTTCAGCTGCCGAGGCAGACGGTGTACGCGGATGAAGTCTTTCAGGTCCTTCATCCGCGTGTGGTAGAGAGAGCGGCGGGAGTACATGCGCTGAATGATGGCTGTCACGTTGCCAAACACCACCGCGTGCATCAAGGCTGCAAGAGGAACATAATGTTCAATGTTATGTATCAACCTAATGTTTTCCTGCTCTAACAGAACTCATCAGACGAGATTAATCCTTAGAGATTACATCGTATAATGAGTTGTATCCAGAATTGATTGTTCCAACTTCCATGCTTGACCTTGTGATCTGAATGCAGTTACATCCTCACAGCACTCACAGCAATGTTCCAATGTTCCTTTACAGCTTCCCTATTGTTGTTAACTCCCTCCGTAAATGCCCTTGATTTTAGAAGAAAAGCTGGAGAACCAGTTGTCTACAAACATTTGAAAAAATAGCTCATATAAACAGAGAAATTCTGTAGACTATAAACAGATTCTAAACTTTCAATCAACACCACATTTGTGTTGGTAAGTAAAAGAGTAGGTTTTATTTTTACTCTGGCTTTACTTTATACAAAGGTATTGTTGTGTAGCGTCTTGTTTTAACATGACATCAAAACACTGTGTGGAAGCACCCAGAATTTCAGCTTCTGAATGAAGTGATGAAGCTCTTCATGCTACTTTCACTTTTTCAGAAGAAGAGTGTCACCATGTGTTCAGCTCTAATTTGCACCTAAAGACATTTAGCCTGTTTGGTTTGTGTTTCATTTATTGGAGCTACATCTCCAAAATCAGAAGGTCTGAAAGGAGGTGGAGAAATTTCATGTTTTTCTTTTGCTTTTCCAAAGTGGAAACCCTAGTTTGGCCATTTTTGTGAGAAGTTAAGGACTATGTCATGGATGCTTTCTCTTATTTTCAGCATAATGTAAAAAAAATCTCAGAACACAATGCTGTGCCAACTACACCACCCCCTCCAACCCCAGCATGGCAAACTAAGTCATATGCCCTCCCAGCACTCACAGCAAAGTGTAAAGGCTTCCCTACTTCTGTTAACTCCCACCGTTAATGCCCTGGATTTTAGAAGAAAAACTTGAGAACCAGTTATCTACAAACATTTGGAAAAATAGCTTTTTTTCATCTGGTGTGTATTGTTTTAATGCAAAACATTTTGATGGTAAAAGTCTGAATACTTTACATTGTTGCTTGTTGAACTCTTTACTGTGAATTTATTTTCTTTTTATGTTACACAAAAAAACATCACAGAACACCCCCCCTCCAGCATTGCAAACAAATTCATATGCCCTTGGTATGTATAATGTGCATATTTAATGCACTGCTTATTTTAAGTAATGCAAATTAATGCAAAGCCAAATGAATGTATTGTCATTTCCTCTCAGTACAGATGTATTAGGAGAGAAACAGAATGAAGTGTCTCCTGAACATGTTTATGCGGCACACATTTAAACGTAGAGCAGCAGCAGACAGCAGGGCAGGTATACCCAAACTACACAAACGAGCCTCAATAATAGACCAGACTGAGGTTAAAATGGGTTAAACCAGGTGAGACAGAAAAAAACCCCACTATGTACAGTGCAGGGAGACCACCAGAGCTGGAGAACTTGGAATCAAACAGATGGTGCTGAACCTGATGCATTGACAAACAACATATTGAAGACCTAAATTAACAACATCTTGTTCAAATCGTCAGCTCAATGCAAAAGCCTTGGAAATACATTTAGCTCTGTTCAGCCACAACAAGCCTGTTTAAACCCTCTGTCTGAAACTGATGCTGTTGATTAGCTGAGTTCTGCAGCAGCTGCTCTCTTCTGCTTAGTTGTTAAGCAGTGCTATTTCAGTTAATACTCACCTCCGATGAGCATGGTGCAGATGGAGAAGATCTTCTCGGCGTCGGTGTTTGCGCAGACATTGCCGAAGCCCACGCTGGTCAGACTGCTCAGAGTGAAGTAGAGTGAGGCGATGTAGGCACTGCGCATGGAAGGGCCACCGACTGTGCCGTTGGTGTAGGGGGTCTCCAAACGCTTCCCCAACTCCTGCAGCCAACCTGAGAGAGAAAGGGAGAAAGAAGAAAAGAACTTAGCTGCCATTTGTATAAACTACAGCCTAAAGATCTGATGGAAGACCATGTGCTGGCTAACAAAGGCAAAGAAGTATCAGCATCAAGCAAAAAGTAGATTTTTTTAATAGTTATCAGATAATAATTAGAGTGTCAAGACATAAATGGTCAAGTGTTACAGTGATATTACTATTATTAGTGGCTGTTGTTGGTTTTAAAGAAAAATAACAATACAATAAAAATAAAAATGTACACCACAATTAATTACTCCATTTGTTTGAATTACTGCAGTGTAGGGGAGCATCATAATACCCTTGTAACATGCTTATTAAGCCTTGATAGCCAGTAGTTGGTATTTAACATGCTATAGCTGCTTATTAGTACATTATTAATCAGTAAATTTGTTTTAATACGCCAGTAGTTCATTATTAACAGACTACCTACGACTATATTATTAAACAATAACAAGGGCGAATGAACAAAAGACTTTCATTTGTGTTTTATGCATCATAATCTTATGCACAACACTGTAGGGGTCTATTATTGTGCCCTTAGTAAGCCTTATAAGTCAAATATGTAATAAATTAACTTATTAATGCAATATCATAAACTGACTGTTTATTACTTTATTATATACAGAGGTGTCAAGTAACAAAGTACAAATACCTTGTTACCTTACTTAAGTACGAATTTTCGTTATTTATACTTTACTGGAGTAATTATTTTTTGGCTGACTTTTTACTTCTACTCCTTACATTTACACTACATTATCAGTACTTTCTACTCCTTACATTTACACTCCATTATCTGTACTTTCTACTCCTTACATTTACACTCCATTATCAGTACTTTCTACTCCTTACATTTACAATCCATTATCAGTACTTTCTACTCCTAACATTTACACTCCATTATCAGTACTTACTACTCCTTACATTTACACTCCATTATCAGTACTTTCTACTCCTTACATTTACACTCCATTATCAGTACTTTCTACTCCTTACATTTACACTCCATTATCAGTACTTTCTACTCCTTACATTTACACTCCATTATCTGTACCTTCTACTCCTTACATTTACACTCCATTATCAGTACTTTCTACTCCTTACATTTACACTCCATTATCAGTACTTTCTACTCCTTACATTTACACTGCATTATCTGTACTTTCTACTCCTTACATTTACACTCCATTATCAGTACTTTCTACTCCTTACATTTACACTCCATTATCAGTACTTTCTACTCCTTACATTTACACTCCATTATCAGTACTTTCTACTCCTTACATTTACACTCCATTATCAGTACTTTCTACTTTCTACATTTACACTCCATTATCAGTACTTTCTACTCCTTACATTTACACTCCATTATCAGTACTTTCTATTCCTTACATTTACACTCCATTATCAGTATTTTCTACTTCTTACATTTACACTCCATTATCTGTACTTTCTACTCCTTACATTTACACTCCATTATCAGTACTTTCTACTCCTTACATTTACACTCCATTATCATTACTTTCTATTCCTTACACTTACACTCCATTATCCATACTTTCTACTCCTTACATTTACACTCCATTATTTGTGCTTTCTACTCCTTACACTTACACTCCATTATTTTTACTTTCTACCCCCTACATTTACACTCCATTATTTGTGCTTTCTACTCCTTACATTTACACTCCATTATCTGTACTTTCTACTCCTTACATTTACACTCCATTATCAGTACTTTCTACTCCTTACATTTACACTCCATTATCAGTACTTTCCACTCCTTACATTTACACTCCATTATCAGTACTTTCTACTCCTTACATTTACACTCCATTATCAGTACTTTCTACTCCTTACATTTACACTCCATTATCAGTACTTTCTACTCCTTACATTTACACTCCATTATCAGTACTTTCTACTCCTTACATTTACACTCCATTATCTGTACTTTCTACTCCTTACATTTACACTCCATTATCAGTACTTTCTATTCCTTACATTTACACTCCATTATCAATACTTTCTACTCCTTACATTTACACTCCATTATTAATCCTTTCTACTCCTTACATTTACACTCCATTATCTGTACTTTCTACTCCTTACATTTACACTCCATTATCTGTACTTTCTACTCCTTACATTTACACTCCATTATCAGTACTTTCTATTCCTTACATTTACACTCCATTATCAATACTTTCTACTCCTTACATTTACACTCCATTATCAGTACTTTCTACTCCTTACATTTACACTCCATTATCAGTACTTTCCACTCCTTACATTTACACTGCATTATCAGTACTTTTCACTCCTTACATTTACACTACATTATCTGTACTTTCTACTCCTTACATTTTAAACATAGCCTCGTTACTCCTGTTTCATTTCAGCTTGTTTTCATTCATCTACATTTACAGTCCAGTAAAGATTATTGATAACATGTGTTTGAAGTTTAACTTTTTGCATCATTGCAATACTTGTAGACAACTAGTTATCATATCTTCTGCTCCATGAAACACATGTTAATGCTAAGTAGTAACAGATATGTTTCTTTAATATATTTACATTGTACTAAACTACATTCATTCATCAATGGGCGTATATGCGGCTGAAACAGGAAGCCTAGCACATCCCAAATTTATCAACATTAATATTTTAATATAACATTATAGTCATTATGGCTTTTAGAAGAATGTTTTTCTGGGGAGGTGGGCTAGTGCACTATAGACCCCTGTGATGTGGCCTAAGATGGAATTTTTACCCTTACATTACTTTTACTTTTATACTTTAAGTAGTTTTGAAAGCAGTACTTTTACACTTTTACTGGAGTAAAAAGCTTGAATTGATACTTCAACTTCTACAGAAGTATTTTTAAACCCTAGTCTTTATACTTCTACCTGAGTTATAAATGTCAATACTTATATAAACAGCATATACACAATCCATACATGTAAAATATACACATATGTATGCTTACCGATGTCCCAGGTCAGCGGATCGTTGCTGGCCAGTTCTTTGCGACCGATGACGTACCAGACGCAGGCGAGCCAGTGGGCAAGCAGGGCGAAGACAGACATGAGAAGAGTGAGGACCACTGCGCTGTACTGCGAGTAGCGATCCAGCTTCTGCAGCAAACGCAGCAACCGTAGCAACCGCACCGTCTTCAACAGGTGTACCAACGACGTCTGCAAGAGAAACACAGTGCTGATCAGACTGGAGGGAGCTCAGCGCTCCTCATACATACACGTACATCGAGAATATTAACCTCCAGCTCTGTTACGTCAGCTAAGAGATTCTTGGGTTGGATATGATCACAACAGTGATGGGGGCAGATGGAGGACCTGAATGAGGCCAGTTAAACTCTCTCCACTCCATTCATGCCAGCACAACACACAATAACTGGCCACCACCACATCAGGGTCACTCCAGTGCTGAGAATGATCTACTACCTAAATAATATCAGCTCTATATTGGTCCTGTGGGGGTCCCATAAAGTTACCATACAAGGTCTTGTTTTGACAGATAAAATTTAGAAATTATGTTGAAGTAAATTGAATTCAGCTTCAAGTGAATCTAAGAATCACATATGTGGTAGAATAGAGTACAGTGCTGGTTGTGTTATTATCAAACACAGAGTCCTAACAAGGACAGCGCCACATTATCAAGACGCCGTGACCTCCTTTGCTGACTGTCACTGTGTCCACATGTGTTGAGAAATAAACGATCATAAAGTATATTGAATGGTACAGCGGTAACCTCAAGCATGTTCTGTAATAATTGGGTCATGCATTTTTCTATCATATCTCATTTTCTCACAGTAGCCGACATATTAGTTTCCAAAGGTTCCATGAGCATGAACTGAAGTAGGAAAGCTGGATTCAAAAAAATACACCTTTTGTTGATAACACGGTACATCTACAGTTGCAGATGTTCATTGTCAAAGTCAGCTCCATACTTAAAACATTAGAGAAATCAAAACAAATATTCAAAACTAAAGCAAACTTGGAGAAAATTCTGCTCTAAGAATATAAAACTAAAGCAAACTTGGAGAAAATTCTGCTCTAAGAATATAAAACTAAAGCAAACTTGGAGAAAATTCTGCTCTAAGAATATTCAACTAAAGCAAACTTGGAGAAAATTCTGCTCTAAGAATATACAACTAAAGCAAACTTGGAGAAAATTCTGCTATAAGAATATAAAACTAAAGCAAAGTTGGAGAAAATTCTGCTCTAAGAAAATAGAACTAAAGCAAAGTTGGAGAAAATTCTGCTCTAAGAATATACAACTAAAGCAAAGTTGGAGAAAATTCTGCTCTAAGAAAATACAACTAAAGCAAAGTTGGAGAAAATTCTGCTCTAAGAATATACAACTAAAGCAAACTTGGAGAAAATTCTGCTCTAAGAAAATACAACTAAAGCAAACTTGGAGAAAATTCTGCTCTAAGAAAATACAACTAAAGCAAAGTTAGAGAAATATCTGCTCTAAGAATATACAACTAAAGCAAACTTGGAGAAAATTCTGCTATAAGAATATAAAACTAAAGCAAACTTGGAGAAAATTCTGCTCTAAGAATATAAAACTAAAGCAAACTTGGAGAAAATTCTGCTCTAAGAAAATACAACTAAAGCAAAGTTGGAGAAAATTCTTCTCTAAGAATATACAACTAAAGCAAACTTGGAGAAAATTCTGCTCTAAGAAAATACAACTAAAGCAAACTTGGAGAAAATTCTGCTCTAAGAAAATACAACTAAAGCAAACTTGGAGAAAATTCTGCTCTAAGAAAATACAACTAAAGCAAACTTGGAGAAAATTCTGCTCTAAGAATATACAACTAAAGCAAACTTGGATAAAATTCTGCTATAAGAATATAAAACTAAAGCAAACTTGGATAAAATTCTGCTCTAAGAATATAATTCTGAAAAAACATTACTCTCTGACAACGCCCCAAACTGCAGACTGCTACTACACTAAACACGTAAAAAAATTAAATATAATAAAAAAAAATAAAAATAAAAAAAAAGAAAGAATAAATAAAAGGACACCATCGTTAGAAGTGCTTTCTGTAGTGCAGTATGTAATGTTCCAGAGGGTGCTGTTTGGGACACAGCCTTACTGTCTAACATTAATGTTAGTCTTGTCTAGTCAGGAAACATCAACATGCATTTTTTGTTATTTCATTTCAGCGATATGCTCCAAAGAAAATAATATATCTTTAGTTATGTATGTATATAATCCAGACATTGCATGCATAATTTAACAGTTTTCTGACAGCAGTACTATGTAATGTGGAGTATCTTGTTTAGTTTGTAAAGTAATCTTTAATTGGATTTATCTAATAATAAACAGAAGTACAAATAATGTTGTATTTTGTTTATTTATTAGTAATTTACTGTAATTCCACAAAGGTGGAATCAGCTTATAGTTAATATTTTAGGGGATAGGGTGGGCTTTGATTCCTATTAGCATGTGCCCCCTGCTCCTACGCCCTTGTATCTGGACATAAATACATGTTAATATACAGCCCATTACAGAAGATATCATCAAAGTTTAAAGAGAAACTAGGTCTCCATTTTTGTTGATTTTTATTTTTCTGCATCATTTAAACAAAACAGCTGTACATTGTATGAAAATTTCATGGACCAATTGAAATGGTCCAAAATAGCCTGGAAAGATTTCTGGTTCCATTGACTTACATTGAAAGTTAAGTTTTTGGCCTCTCCTGCAAAATTGCCATTTTAGAGATACTTGTTTTTCATTGAACAGCGACAATATGTTTTCCAGCCGCTGATGTGATAGGAATCTGTAAAGCAGGACTTTTGTTTACCTATGCTTTTGTTTACCTATGCTTTTGTTTACCTATGCTTTTGTTTACCTATGCTTTTGCAAACGTCATATATGGTATTAATTCTTCTGTTTAGTCTTTATTTTAAATGTATGTAATACATGTGGTTCTACTTGAGTGCTTATGCGTCATAGTGCTTTGCAGAGCTCTTCATGTTGGATAACACAGCTAAAGCATGAACAGAGGGATTTTATCACAGCTCCTCATTACAAGATCATGGCTTTAATTTAATCACTGACAAAGACATGAGATGTGAATGCCTTTGTGAGAGAGGCATGAATGACATCATATAAGGTCCATAGATGAGGATGAGTCACACCTAAGACAATAACACTACACTCCTGCACACATTAACTCACCACTGAGACATTGAATGCGTAGAGGAGGTCAAAGGGCAGGGCAGCAATGAGGTCCAGGACAAACCAGGTGGTCGAGTAGTGCAGGCAGATTGACCGGGAATCATACACCACCTGACCCGCCTGTCCCACGTAGGTGGTGCGGAAATTCAAGATGATATCTGCAGCAGGTGGCATATTACACAGCTGTTACATGTCTATTAAGCATCTATTCAACATCTTTAATAACCTTTAATAATGTTGTTTATTCTGTCTGTCCTTTGTTGAGAAATAGCTGTTTGATCTGCACTAACACAATATACACAGTCAACATATGCTTATTAATCTATTAAACATATTTCACTTGGTTCACTTGGTATGGTGATTTGGTCTCATTTCTCTAACTGAGAAATGCCTATAATAACACAGTTATTACATTTCTGTTAAACGTGTATTAAACTGATACCATCTTCAATATACACTTCAAAATTCTTTTAATCACAGATGCATTTTGTTTTATTTGTTTAATACAAAACTAAGAAATGGCTGATTGAACTGCACACAGCTATTACATGTCTATTAATCATCTATTGAAAATAGTGTGTAATTTCTTGAATACAAAAATGTATGCATTCATTTGCAATTAAAGTTATTACATGTTTATTACGAACTTATTGAAAAATTCATGATAAAACACTGAATATACATTTGATGTACATTAGAGCTACACTTTGTTTAATTTCTTGAGAACAGGCTGTTTAAAATGCACACAATGATACATGGTTATTACATGTCTATTAAAGATTTTTTATTAGTGTATGTTTTATAATGCATTTCATTCTAGATTAACTCTGGTTGAACTGGCTATTTTAAATATATACAATGATTCATGGTTATTAAATGTCTATTAAGAATATGTTAACCACTTATCATGAGTGTAGATCTCATAATGTGGTTTCATTCCAGATTACCTTTGTTCTGTAAAACTCAAAACTGGCTGTATTAAATACATACAATGATTCATGGTTATTACATGTCTATTAAGTATCTATTAAACATTTTTCATGAGTGTATGTCTTGTAATGTGTTCCATTCTAGATTATTTCTGTTTGTTGAATGTAAATCTGAGAACTGGCTGTTTTAAATGCTCACAATGATTCATGGTTATTACATGTCTATTAAGAATATGTTAAGCACTTATTATGAGTGTACGTTTTATAATGGGTTTTTTATTCCAGATTCCAGATTTTATTCATGGTTATTACATGTCTATTAAGAATATGTTAACCACTTATAATGAGTGTACTTTTATAATGCGTTTTTATTCCAGATTCCAGATCTTATTCAAGGTTATTACATGTCTATTAAGCATCTATCAAGAAATCATGATACAACACTGAATATACATTTTATAATGTTCACAAGTTGCACTTGTTTTTATTTCTTGAAAGTTAAACTGAGAACTGGCTGTTTGAATTGCACACAATGATACATGATTATTACATGTATATTAAGCATCTATTAAACATTTTTAATGTATGTTTTATAATGCGTTTTTAATGTATGTTTTTAATGTATGTTTTATAATGTGTTCCATTCGTGATTTACATTCTGCTTTTGAATGTAAATCTGAGAACCGGTTGGTTGAAATGCACACAATAATACATGGTTATTACATGTCTATTAAGCATTTATTAACCCCTTAACATGAGTGTACATCTCATAATGTGTTTTTATTCTAGATTAACTTTTCTGCTTGTTAAATGTAAAACTAAAAACTAGCTGTTTTAAATGCTCACAGTAATTATTTTTATAACATGTCTATTAAGCATCTATTAAACATGTTTAATGAGTGTAAATTTCCTTAAAGCCTTTAATTCCAGACACACTTGGTTGTGTTTATTGAAAGTAGCAGAGAAATGGTTGTTTGTAATGCATAAATGTGTTTGAATATTAAGTTATTACATGTCTATTGTAAGCTCCATAAATGTTTTTTAAAGCTTGTTTTTGTTTCTTGAATGTTAAACTGAGAACTGGCTGATTGAAAAGCACACACTGAATATTACATGTCTATTAAGCATCTATTAAACATCTTTAATGAGCATAAAGCCTTTATGCCTTTAAATCCAGACACACTTGGCTCTGTTTATTGAATGTAACTAAGAAATGGCTGTTTGTAATGCACTAATACGTTAATGAATATGTAAAGAATTATGCTAATAGCAGTAACAACATTATGTAGACATCTCACAGTGCTTTATGAATATTCAGTGCACTCAGTGAACGTGAAATGCTTTTGCACAATAGATGTGCCTTTTGTGATCGTGGTGCTCGTTGTGTGCGAAGGCTTATTACGAAATGAAAACAAACTAACAAAAACAAATAAAACAGACAAAGAGCAGTAAGGCAGAGCAAATATTCCTTTGTGTAAAACGAGGCTGTCCAGGCTCAGCCAGTCAGAAATCACTTCAGATCAGCTGTAATGTATTAAGGCAGTAAGCCCACTGAGTGTTTGTCTGTGTCTCTGTTTTATTGAGTGCAGGGTCTTAGGGGACTGGCTTAGGCTTCCTCTGCTGCTGGAGGAGCACGCGTGGAGTGTGAAAGAAGGGTTGGGTGCAATCATCACCTCGTCTTCACCTCATTTACACTTTCATGAGAAACACAGCTCTGATGTCACACCCTCTGTAAGTGCAGCCGTGATAAGAGTGGAAGACTATAGATTAAAAAATGCAGTAAATGATTTAAGGAAATTTCACTTGGTAAAGAATCTTTTTGTGAAGGTTCTTTTCCTTAAGAGGTTCCTTACACTCACATCTCATTTATCTTGTTTTAATCAACAAGATAGCCTAGACGTTCTAGACGTTCATTGAAAAACGTTCCAAAAAAAAAAAAAATCCCCCCGGACATCCTCTGTTGTCCACTCAACTTTTGTGTGGTGTTTATGCACACTTTAATAATCAAATGTAAACTACATTGTAACTTTTGCGTGAGCCTGATTTTCTGGTTGAATTATTCCAGTTCATAAATGTAGCAAATTTTAAAAAATGTTAAATATAAATATATAAATATAATATAATAATACTATATAATATAATAATATAATATATAAATATTTGCTTAATTTATGAACTGGAACAAGCTGTATGAAAATGAGCCTTGTTCTGATTGTATAGTGTCTCATTCACAAATCAGTCTGGGTTAAAACACTCCTTATAACTTCAGTATAAATGGTACCTGAATGTGTTGGTTTTTGTGACATCACAAATTTGTATGAAACATTTGGGGGGCGAGGGTGTTTAAAAGATTTTAAAAGAAAAACATCTCTCTTTACAAAGTCCTTCAGTGAAGCAGAAGCCAATGATTTGGCAGAAATTTTGAAGGTTGGCATCTGGCCTGGCCTATTAGACCTCAGTGGATGGCATTGGCCAACCTGGCCACCCCTAAATATGATGAGAATGTAACATAAAGTGCTTATTAAAAAATGACACAAAATTATAACAGCTCTTTAACAGTTTCAAGATTCCATGTCATCGCTGTCCAAAGAAAAACAAATATGGCAACTTTACTGGAGTGGACAAAAGTTGTCCTTTCTTTTAATGTAAGTCAATGAAATCAGAATTTTTTCAAAGCTATTCTGGCACATATCTATTGGACCATTCATTTCAAATTTTCACCCAACGTAAACAGCAACTGTCGTGTTCAAATGAAAAATACAAACATGTTTTTCTTTGGCCAGCTGCAATATGCATTGCCAGTACATGTTATCACTGATAGGAATCTGGCTTAATGTAGACTTAAAATACAACATACATGATAATCAAGAACTTACAAGAACCCTTGCCCTGTAATCAAACAGACACACTGAAGACACTAAAAATTAAACATGATATTTACAAAACCAAAGAGTAAATGAAAAAACAATGAAACCACAATATTAAAGTTGTTAGGAATTTTTATGTTCCATAGAATCGGGTAAAAGGGTATGCTTACAAATGGCCCTGCTGAAAGCTGGCTTTGTGACCCCCGGCATTTTGGGCTTTTTAGGCCTGAGAACAAGTCCCTGCAATGTTATCTTAAGAACTTCTATTCAAGAACGACTTGGCCAGGTACTGTAAGGGGCCAAAGGAATAGGAAAGCAGGCCTATAAGACCAGCGTAGACCAGGGTGCGAAAGCTCAGAGAAAAGTCGGTACCGCAATCCCAAGAATAAAAAGCTTAAACTCTGAACTGGTCTCTCTCTTCATTCTGACGGCAAAAACGAAGTTACGACAAAGTACACCAGTCAGCCGCTCCACCTTCATTTTAAAGAGTGCAGAGAAAAGTGAGGGGGTAAAAGAGGAGGAGAAAAAGTTTGGGTGGACACTAATTGCTATCTGCGTGGATGTTTAGGATGCTACCATGGGGTGTTGTCATGGCAATACATGTCAGGTGAACCCTTGCCTCCCCCCAGGCCCTCCAAACCCACACATTCACACTCACTCACCCAGGATGAAGAGCATCTCCACAGCTATGTCACTGACAATGGTGCTCCGGGAGGTGGAATCACACTCTGGGTCGTCAGGATTACTGCCATCCGGGGAGGAGAAGCACACATTGTACGGGACGGTGACGGCCACATAGAAGGTCGCAAGGAGGATTAACCAGTCCCACAATGCTTTGCACACACTGTAGTGGAGCAGGATGAAGCGGGACTTCTGGACTGATGCGACTTTATACTCCGGCAGAGTGGGCTTGGAAAAGACATTCTGTAAAAAAGACACAAGAGGATTTTAGGCTAGCTTTAAGATAAACAAACATAGACATAGGCCTCATTAAAACTTACCATGTGTGATTGTAAGTAGACTGTGCTAAGTACGGTTTGGTAGGTGGTCAGGGACACATATATGACCACATACAGTGTGAGTGCTAAATCTTTTTGAAGTGTATTTGACATTTGACTGTTTATCAAAGCAGAGATGAACCAGCTTGTCGGGTTAACGGTTACTGTAGTCGGATGGTTTGTAAAGGAGTTTCATTTACAAGAACATGAACTAGCAGTCTCTTTGTATCTCATGACAAACAAGATAGACATAGTATAGCTATATACATATTGGTGGTACTAGTATGTCGCCATGACAAAATGGCCATTTGGGGTGTATCGTGCCTGGTACGATTGGGTGGACTGTGGGTTGGTGTTGGTAGACTTGGCAGTGGAGTAGGAGGTTGTTGTTACAATGGCAAGTGGGGGAGGGGGGGGGGGGGGCAATGCAATTTAAAACTAGTTAATCGCAGTACTATAGTACTTCAGTATTCTGTAAAACACACAGCCTCCGCAAGCTACTTCAGCACCATTTAAAACTAAAATGTCTTTGGACCATTTCATTGTAAATCTTCAGTACGAAAACAAGACCCTCACAGTTCCCCCATCATAAGAAATAAAAATTGAGTGTTACATTAAAGCAATAATATGAACACTCCTTAGACTTAAACGCGTTTTAAAATATCTAAAAACTTTGACTATTTGTTTAAGCTTTTTTTTAGCTGGGGAAACTCAGGGGGGGCGGGGGGCTTGCAGGGTATTGTAGTGAAGGAGCAATGTTGGCTGAAATCACAAATATCACAAAAAAACACAAATTGTTATATACAACATTTAAGTCACATACAGTACTGTGCAAAAGTTTCAGGCACTTGGGGACATTATTATATTAATTTTTTTTTAAGACAGGAAGCTTTTATTTACTCAGAAAAATATTTACCAAATATTCAAGCAGTTTTAATACAGTAAGTGGTGCTTTTACATATATCAGTG
Source organism: Megaleporinus macrocephalus (assembly GCA_021613375.1). Taxonomy (NCBI): domain Eukaryota; kingdom Metazoa; phylum Chordata; class Actinopteri; order Characiformes; family Anostomidae; genus Megaleporinus; species Megaleporinus macrocephalus. The sequence goes on from CM038719.1 coordinate 12,272,841, forward strand.
TGTTTATTTCCCTCTTTCCAAGCTTCTCCTTGTAGAAACAATCCAGTATTATTTACATTTCTCATCTAATACCTGCTTTGACTGCTCAGTACTTCATTAAGCTAAATCAAGGTTGCTGCTGAAGGAACTGAATACATTCACACATTGTCTGGGGCGTCCAGGAGAAATCTGGAACTACACTTTGTTCTTCAAACTGGAGCTCAAGAAATTATCTACTTCTTTCTAAGTAAGATATTCATGTTACTTTGCATTGTATTCTTGCTTATTTACATTGGTTCTAATGATATATGGTGAAAATACACATATTGCTAAGCAGTGTATCTAAATCATGCATACATATAAAGCTGCTTTGTGACTACAGTCTTTGGATGGGACTACATTTCCAGAGAGTTTGGGGTCTTTCCTCTTTTACAGGTGCTACTCATAAACTACACTAGAAGTGCTCTATCCATTGATCATATCTGTGCTTTTTCTTTCCTGAGTAAATTACAGACTGAAAGACATAATCCCACAACTTCCAGTTTCCAGAATTGCCATTTATCATCTCTCTATTACTGCATCGACCAAAATCCAGAACCAGATCACAAGGTCATAAACTGTCAAAGATTCAAATGTACATGAATTGGACAGTCAATTCAAACTCTTTTTTTCTACTTCAGCTAACACTACTAGCCAAGTCACATGTCAGCTTATATATTTTAGCTTAAAGCGTGAGTTTGTTTGCATAGAGTTAACAAACTGATACCAAAAGTGACAAACATTAAAACTATTACATTAATGTTTAAAAAATACTGTTATATCTCATTAAACCAGAAGACAACAGTCAGTTATTTTTATACAGTAAGAATATTGATATAGAATTATCTCAAAGCTAAGAACTTGAGAGTTGAGCATATGTGTTGTTTCTTTGCTCTGTCCAATCTGCCTGGTGACACTGAGGTAAAATCATTATCTATTATTCTTCCCAATTAAAGCACTGCAACAACAAATAAACATAGCTTACTGTTCTCTTTTTCTAATTCCTATCTTCACTGAACCTCTGGTGTGAGGAATTTTGGAAGTGTGAAGCTGTACAAGTTCAGGTGGTTGACGCTAATATGGTGTGTTGTGTGTCAGGCTGTACGTCTGAACATCAAAAACAAGAATGTGGTCATGGCTTGTCTTTCCATCGATGGGTGTCTGGGTTACTTGGAAACTAATGGATAACAATCCCATCCTAGTCTTTGGTATAGATATATATATATATATATATAGAGGGGTTGGACAATAAAACTGAAACACCTGTCATTTTAGTGTGGGAGGTTTCAGAACTGTCCGTCAGGAGCTCCACAGGGTCAATATACACGGCCGGGCTGCTATAGCCAAACATTTGGTCACTTGTGCCAATGCCAAACGTCGGTTTTAATGGTACAAGGAGCGCAAATCTTGGGCTGTGGACAATGTGAATCATGTATTGTTCTCTGATGAGCCCACCTTTACTGTTTTCCCCACATCCGGGAGAGTTATGGTGTGGAGAAGTCCCAAAGAAGCGTACCACCCAGACTGTTGCATGCCCAGAATGAAGCATGGGGGTGGATCAGTGGTGGCTTGGCCTGCCATATCATGGCATTCCCTTGGCCTAATACTTGTGCTAGATGGGTGTGTCACTGCCAAGGACTACTGAACCATTCTGAAGGACCATGTGCATCCAATGGTTCAACCATTGTATCCTGAAGGCGGTGCTGTGTATCAGGATGACATTGCACCAATACACACAGCAAGACTGGTGACAGATTGGTTTGATGAACATGAAAGTGAAGTTGAACATCTCCCATGGCCTGCACAGTCACCAGATCTAAATATTATTGAGCCACTTTGGGGTGTTTTGGAGGAGCGAGTCAGGAAACGTTTTCCTCCACCAGCATCACGTAGTGACCTGACCACTGTCCTGCAAGAAGAATGGCTTAAAATCCCTCTGACCACTGTGCAGGACTTGTATATGTCATTCCCAAGACAAATTGACGCTATATTGGCTGCAAAAGGAGGCCCTACACCATACTAATCAATTATTGTGGTCTAAAACCAGGTTTCAGTTTCATTGTCCAACCCCCGTATATATATATATATATATATATATATATATATATATTTATTATTATCATTATTATTATTATAGCTTTTATTTAAACATTGATGGCTATGTGCATCCACTTGTACTGCTCTAGAACAACAGCATGGTGAACAACTACAGTAAGACCTTGTACCACCCAAAGACAGTGAGGAAGATGCCTCTTCTTGTATGGAGGAGGTGATAATATCTTCAGAAGAAGATGATAAGAGCGGATGAAGTGACAGAACTTCAGACATCCAGCACTGACATTTTTATTTTTTACACTGGAAATATTAAAGGTCTGCACTATTTTAATCACGCTGTGACTGTTTCAGTAAGAAAAGATTAGAAAAAGACTTCCAGGTATCACAAAGGAACACACAGCCAGTCCAGAACATAATACACATGAAAAAGGACAGTGAATGGTGTGTCTCGACCCTTCAGTAGCGTTTCCTGCCAATTAAAAAAGTGAGAGAGGTAGCAGAGCTCCAAGTTTGCAGCGGCCGGAGAGACGCACCAGTGTACGCATGTTTCATTAAACGTGAGAACAGTCTAATAATAAGCTTGCTGTCATGGAAACCTACATTTGCCAGCTTCCCTTTGCTCCTGTTGGTGAACTGACTGGTCAGGTGGTACAGGACGCTCCGCCCACGCTCGCGCGCACGACTCAGATGTGAGCGGTTGGCCTTCCTTTGCTGGGTGCCATCTTCTGTCATAGATACAACAAAAGAAGAGTATGCTGTAAGCAATGATTAACTTACAGGGGACCTCCACCAATTTTTTAAAATTTTGCGTGCAATTCAATGATTGAGATGATTTAACGTGAAATGGTTCCCATTCTGTGGTGTTGATAGTGACCAGAGATTGCAATGTCTACAGAACAAAACTGGCCAATTTAAAGTGACCAGTGAACCCACATGTGTCTTCTCAGTGTCTTTTTATGTCGTAGCTGTCCAATGAAAAAAATTCTATAGATTCATTCATCATAAAACGACCTCCTTGCACCATACATGTTAAAATATAGGTTTTTGTCAAAACCACTATAATTTAATATTTTAGGTTTAGGGAGCATGTTAATACACTCTTCATGTAATAACTTCCACTGAAAAGCTTTTAGAGACGTCTGGTTACTATCACCAGCACTGTGAACAATTCTGATTAATTCACTCTGAATGACTGAAGGTTAAAAAAAAAATGTTGACCATCCTTGGTAGATTTTAAAGGGGTCTTTGGGGTGATTTCAACCAGAAAAATGAAAATTTGGTTCTGAAAAGAGAAACACCTTTGCCACCTTTTTTTTTAAAGAGTGCTTGTAGTTCATAAAACGTTACCATGTGTCTACATCAGGTTCTTTCAGTGGGGGTCTTACCCTGACTCTTGGAGCAGTGATGAGTCTTGCCGTATGAGTCGGTGATGTCTTTGAAGGAGAAGAGGAAAAGCACCACCTCTCCTTTCTCGTTCTTTATGGGTACAACGTCCAGCAGGCACCAGAATGGAGTTCCTGAGGTTCAACCAAAGAGTTGTGAGATTAGATTTCTCTCTGCAGCCCATCCAAAAAAAAAAAAAATCCTCACGAGAAACAGTGATGGTGTATAATGGTGTTGATCTTGGATCTGAGATAAATTGGTCTTGCTCTGTGCTCTGTTGTAGGATGGTTATCAGTGGCGGTGAACTCTGACTTTAATTGGTTTTGGTCTCTCTGCTGTGCAGCAGGACACTGTTCGTCAGTCCTAATTCTGATAGTCGTAACGCACATTTTAGACACTAATAATGGGCAGCACTGGTACAGTTATGGAGCATCTAAAGCAATGTGCTGTATTTTTGGGTGTAAAAGTCTTGTGTGCACCAGAAATTATATATATATATATATATATATATATATATATATATATATATATATATATATATATATATATATATATATATATATATATATATATATATATATATGAGCATTAAATACTATGTGTTCTGTACTTGATACCTTGTGGCAAAATCCAGATACTAGAGTGAATACTAGACAATATCACTATATATCACTTTGTAGTATCTGGTGCTCACCTGATCATCTAGTATCTAGTGCTTATCACATAGTATCTTGGTTCTAACCTGTTAGTAACTGGTGCACACCTGGTAGTATCTGATGCTCACCGCATAGCATAATGTTTTTATTTTAAAAATACACCATGTGCTTTCTGAGGCTCTGTAGTGGACAGTTTAAATGTATTACAGTATAGAGTTAAAGAGACCACACTTAAGGTCATTTCACTTTTTTAGTACAAGCAGCTTTCAGGTACAAGTTTTTTTTTCATTCAGTTTCAGTAAAAATGTTTTTTGATAAGATAAAATCATTTAAAAAATTTAATAAAAAAGCCACCGCAACTAAAGCTGATTTCATTTGTCCACTCTCTTTTGTGCATCTACAGCCAATTCAGCTGTTTTATCTCTCCAATCCCAAAACCTACTGTTTCCAGCTGAGCCCTCTCAAGAACCGCCGTTCCTAAAGATCTCACTGACATTATGTTCCCCCCACGACTCTCATCTCCATCTAAAATAGCTAAAGGAGATACTTCCGAGGAGATTAGATATCAGATCATCCATTTATATGGGCAATTAAAAGTGATTAAACAGAGTTTTAAAAAAATCAGAAACAGCATGAACTAGAATGATCTCCTACATAGCAGTGATGGTTTAAAATAATTACAATTATCCACAAGTGACAAATAAGGAATATATATTATTACACCATACTCAGACTCATAGCTGGTGACAAGTGTAACAGCAACCACTCGGGGTGAAACAAAATCAACGCAATGACAGAAGACAAAAACAGGCGTACCGTTCTTCTTGTAGTAGCGGACTTCGGCCTGGTACTCTCTCTGGCCTTCCAGGGTCTTCTGCACCTGCTGGGTCACTCTCTCACTCGTCTCCGAGCCGTGCAAGAAGTGACACATGCATGTCTTCTTCATGACCTCGGTCCGCGCAAAGCCGGTCAGCTCGCAGAAGCCGTCCGAACAGTAAACAATAGGGTAGCCGCGAGTACCCTGAGCATTTCCCAGCAGAAAGTTACTGTCTGTGTAGTGAAGAGGGGGCGGGGGGCACAATAACAGACAAAGAAAAGAACTGATTTATCTCTGTTTACGTATCATATGAGGGATGATATGCATGATAAGGGCAAAATACTGTGATTATATAGCCTTACAAAACAATAACATGACTTCTTAGTGCACCCACAAAACTGTGATTGGTCAGCATGCACAGGTAAACAGTTGGTATTGGCTAAAGGGCTCATATATATGTACCACTGTACTGAGCTGAGTCTGAGTTAACAACACATTCCAGACTCTTTACTGACTAAAGTGCTTGTGCTTTGTGTGACCATATACCTTAATTATGTATGATTATATCACTACCAAAACACTACTGAAACCAAATGCTTTAGCAGCAACTGTTTCCACATTTACATGCATTCTGACCATCTGTTAATAATCTGATCAACAGCTCAATTGGAATAGAATTCATCCGTGTATACCTCTCAATCAGAGTAGCCCAACTGAGGCCGTTCAGAATTTCTACCTCGACTGAATGAAGTAATCCTGTCTATAAGTTTTTAAATTAAGGATAATTAGCGATGTAAACACCTGCATCTGATTACATTCCCTATTGGAAAGTTTAGGTACACTACTGTGCAACAGTCTCAGGCATATAAGCTGGTCGATTAAAAGCCTTTATCTCAACAATAAGTGTATTTACACCAGTAAGAACACCAGAAATCATTATAACAGATATAAATAAGTATTATTGCAATACAAAATATCATAAATATCTTATTGTGAAAGAAGTAGATCATATCTTGAGCTCCAGTTTGAAGAACAAAGTGTAGTTCCAGATTTCTCCTGGACGCCCCAGACATTGTATGAATGTATTCAGTTCCTTCAGCAGCAACCTTGATTTAGCTTAATGAAGTATTGAGCAGTCAAAGCAGGTATTAGATGAGAACTGTTAATAATACTGGGTTGTTTCCACAAGGAGAAGCTTGGAAAGGGTTAAATAAACACACTGATGTATGTAAAAGCACTACTTACTGCAAAGAAACAGCAAAGATGAAGTTCATGCTTCAAACTTTTAAAGGCTTAAGAATAGTTAGCAGGATAAACAAATGTAAAGTTCACAGTATAGGCTACCTCATAATACCTGGCATAATATTAATTTAAAAAAAAACTTTTCAGCCAACATACATATATGCTACGCCTACATGACTATGGGCTTGAAACCATCGACTATGTGCCTCTTATTAATAATCTGATTGGTTGATGCTCATCTTATTTGCATAAAGTTTATAAAGTAGGAGAGACCAGAGACAGCCGGTGTGCATGTCTGCCTGAGCTTCTCTCATCAAGGCGAGGCAAGGCAAGTTTATTTGTATAGCACCTTTCATACACAGTGGCAACTCAAAGTGCTTTACATAAATAAAGAAATAAGAAACAAAATCAGTTAAAAGAAATAAATACGCTGAGGCTGTTTTTCTTGAGTGTAAAGCACTCAGATGGTTATAGCAAGCTAGAAGTAGGAAATAAGAATAAGGTTTAAAAGTGCTGTCCAACGTGGTATGATATTCTGTTTTTTGAGATGATAGTTTTATTATGTTATTATCCAAAACAATAACATATGATATTTAGCTTG
>CM038719.1:12284612-12304612 GCA_021613375.1 Megaleporinus macrocephalus
CTATTCTATCAATAGGAGTGTATGATTTGAGTATTTACTGCTGAAAGATAAGGAGGCACTCATCATTATATCGTCGCTGTCCAATGAAAAACATGCAACTTGATTTTGAGTTTTGTTGATGAATGGATCAACAGAGGTACTCCAAAATGGCTTGGAAAGAATTCTGGTTCCATAGACTTACATTAAAAGTAAAGGATGTTTTTGGTCTCTCCTGTAAAGTTGCAATTTTAGAGATATTGTTTTTTAATTGGACAGCTACGATATGTTTCATTCATTTCCCGTTTTGTTCTTTTTATAAAGAACTTCATAATAAAGCGCTGTTTAATGCCAAAACTTTGTTTTATAGGCAGTTTCTGCTCAACAACTCACCAGCCTGACCTTATTCTTAATATCTATTAGTGCCTCTAATGGACATAGAAATATGCATCTTTTATAGTAAAAGAAACTAACGACACTTAACCTCCTGATTCCTCGACTAGGGCTGAATTACGAATGGCTCTAATGCTCTATGCAGGATTCAAAATACTGACTTTAATTGGAGATTTGTTTAAAACTACTTAAGGCACAACTAAAACACAGACATGTGAAGCATGTGAAAACTGTTATGTTGCAGTTTTGGGCCATGGATTTACATTTCACACCATTTTGGGTTATTTAAATTAATTTTATACCCAAATAAAAGCTGCTTTCTCAAGATCTGAAGTGAATAGGGTAATTTTCATGACATGATGAATAACATTTGTCATGGTGTGATAATAGCATTTAATATTCATGTAAACAACATTTGTTATGTCATGATTAGGGCTGTTGCAAACACTCTAAAAAAAATAATTCAGTGGCTTGGTAAATATCACAATAATAAAAAGCTATATAGCACGAATAATATCTCTGAATATCATTTAAGTGATTATTTAAGTTGGACATATCAAAATAAATGCCTAAATCTGAAACAGTTAATTTTGTCCTAAATTTACATCCAATATTTACGTTTATTTCAATAAAATAAATGAGTAGTTAACTAACAAATTTGATTTTTAGAATATGCTTAATATTTTGGGCCAAATTCCAAATAAATATCTCAGATAGGAGTAATTAAACTGATCAGATTTAATTACTATTTAGAACTAGATTTAATTATTATTTATTTTCACTCAATATTTCCTTTTCTTCTACAACAACTTAAGAAATTAAGTTAAGTTAAACGTCAAGACGTGCAGACCATTAACAAAAGCGCCTCTGCTGAGGAGAGCCACTTTAGCTACATGCAAATCTTGGTACGTAGGCAACTAACAAAGTTATTATTAGTTTTAATTTAGTAGTGACTCTGTCTTCGTGCAAACATAACTTTTACGGTTAGTGATTTTCTGAATGCTGTCGCAGCCAGCTTTTTTAGTAACGTTAGCTAGCATTAGCTTAGCTAGCTAATTTCTGCAATTGGCAGGTCCTGTGGGTAGAAACATCGTGACTTTTGATATTTATGGATTATTTCTTTGTCTGGAGAAAAGAATAGAGCTCTAGAGAAGCGTGGGGGCCAAGTTTTAAAAAAAGGAGAGGGAGAGCAGAGTAAATGTCGTTGCGCTTCGGAACTTTAGCCTCAGTGGGGTGGCAGTGAACGTCACGCGGGGTCCTACTCCAACTGGTGTTTCAGCTTGTAGTATAGCTTGCTAGATTAACTGGGTGTAAATTTGCCCAAATGACAGGGAAATTCTGATTTATGGTGTCATTCAGGCAAATATAATCATAGAAGACAAGGACCTGGTCAAACATTGGGTGCTACGCATCTGCTTATCTTCCCAATAAACTTCTTTCCTCCATTAATAGCACAAGGATTTTTGTGTGATGGCGCAGGGATACACGTTTTTAATTCAGCTGTTGTGAGGCACTCACAGGTGGAAAAAAGCCCCAAAAAGCCACCTTCATGCTGATGCTGCTTCCTGCAGGTTTAATCCCCCAGTACATGAGACACAAAAACCAAAAAAAACACCCAAGGCAACTGTATACTGGGTCCCCATGGCAACCTTGTCGTGTGTTTAACCTCAGCCTCTCTGGCTTCACCATTACGTAAGGCCTGCTCTGGTGGGGGTGCTGTGTGCGTGTTTATCTTCATATTTGCATATGCATGTGCTTTTAAGGGAGCGCTCGCTCTTCGTGAGCAGATCCTCCAGCCGCCTCTGACTCTTTCTCCTAAATACATCCTTCAATAACTCACATAATTCATTTCATTACATCGGACCCCCAGCCATGTGCTGCCGACCCTCTTTCTCAGTCTCGCACTCGAATGTGTTCCAGTTTGACAGTTCATATTAACACTGAGGGTCTCTCTCGTAGTGTGTTAGAGCTCTGAAACAGAAAATGATGGAGTGCACTCAGTTTTTATTAAGAGGCTACAATTAAGAGAGGAGTGGGCTCTTAAAAAACAATAGAACAATTTTCAAGATTGAGACACAAAACTGCGCAGACCACCCTTCAGCTTAATTTCCAAACACAAACGCTCACTAACTACTAATACATTGATCTGCATCATAAACCGTACGAAAGCTATTTTACATAAAAACCTGAATGTAATGCTTTACTTGAAAGGTGTCTTTGTAACATGCTTATAGCATCTTATTAATATCCCTCAATGTTTTTTATTAATATGTAGTATGTAGCACTATGACATTTTACAGTATAATGAGAGTGTAATAATGAAAGCACTTTCTGTATAAGGGGGTAAAGGTCAGGTGTTTTTGTGTAGTACCTCAATGAGACATTTCACAGCAAATAATGAAGTTTTTTTCAAAATAATAAATATAGACTTTTATTTTGAGGAAAAACAACTCTTAGTTTCAGGTTTCTCCTAAAAACCCCAGACAATGTATATATTGATTAAATTCCTACACCAGCAACCAGCAAAATTAGATGTCCTCAAGTGCATATATATATATATATATATATTTTTTTTTTTTTTTTTTTGAATGATTTCTATTTTTATACATTATTTAAATACAGCAACTGCCGTTTACACTGTGGGACAATTTCATGATCAATGGACCAATAGAAATGATCCAAAATAGCTTGGAAAAAAATCTGGTTCCATTGACTTCTATTGAAAGTGAAGACAGTTTTTGCCTTTTTGGAGAGACCTAGTTTTCATTGGACAGTGACGATATATATATATATGGAAAGATATTAGCATGAAAGCTACTCATTTCTTATGTAAACAAATCACCAAATAACAGGCATTGGTTTGCATTGCATAATTGCAATATATATATATATATATATATATATATAACCTGCTGCGATGTACCAGTGACCCTCACTGCACTGCAATACCTCAATAATAAAGTACTGTTTGTTTTTTTTGTGATTAATACTTTTTTATTTTATGAATAGTGTAGAGTAGACAATGCAAATACAACAAAACAACATTCACAATACCACTCCACTCCATTACTTTAATATTTCCACATATCATAAAGTACTGTTTGTTGACTGATAGGTTCAGTGTATTTACTACAGTTGGGCTTATGTTTTCCATCATTTACACACACTATAAGCCAGTAGTTGATATTTGTTTTTGTTTATCAGCTTGTTCCATTGCCTGTTCGCATGTACGTCACAAAACATATAGTACTAGTCGAGTAACGTGAACCTTTTCAATGTTTACCACTTCATATGCACGCAATAACTAAATGCAAGCTTTTGCTCCATTGGTGTAGAAGTAGGTAATTTAATTGATTTGAATTGAAATATTGGCAACACACAAACAACATAAAAAAAAAGATGACAATGAAATGAAAAATGAGAATTTTAGAGAATTTACGTGATTCACTGCAGTGTTGATCTTTCCACAATGGAAGCTCAACATCCAGCAGGGTGACTTCACCTAAGTAATGGATATAATCACTACAGAAAAACAATCATCACACAACACAGAGAAAAAGCAATTAACCTCCGTATCCTGTTGCAAATCAAACACCTACTCGGATAACCAGCACATATTACCAACTACAATGTTCCATGCCCTTGTCTCTCCATTTATCCATCCATTCTATTGTTCTGTTCACAACCATCCCCCCAGCCCACTTCTGTAGACCAGAGTAGATCACCTGCATTCACTCTATTGTCGCTAAGGACAATATCTCATATTGCGCTCTGTCAGATGCTGTGACGGTGTCACCTGGACTCCCATACACTCTGTTCCTCTGTCACCTGCCAATTTTATCAATCTCTATTTCTGATAAAGTACAATCTTTCTGTGCCAGAGAAGAAAATTGGATTACAAGCAGAGAGGTTCTAAGGTCTATATTTGAGCTAACAGGATCAAAGATCACAGGCAGACAAATAGTATATATATATATATATATATATATATATATATATATATATATAAGCAGAGACACAAGCAGAGATTCTGTGTGTGCACTGAAAAACTGCAAACTGCAATTACAGCAGAATCACAGTTTCAAATTATAACTTTGTGTGTTTGCAATGACTAAATGCTTCATTTTGCTATGAATTCACTATGAATACTATTTAAGCCTCTCTACAAGTATCGTAACACATTGATTGCACATTACACTGGATTAATAAAGATGCATTATAAACATTGATATAAATATAAAGCCATTACACTTAATAGCTGTGTTTATTATGCATGAAATGTTAACATAACGCATTATGAGTGATGTAATAAGTAGTTTCCATAAAAGAGCTTGTAAGTTATATTTGTCAGTGCAGAGTGTGGTGTATTATACTAAAGCCTCCTCCAATGCTAAGAGTGAGACTCTTAGTTAAAGGATTTACTGAAGGATGTACTGAAACACAGCAACATAGAAAATAAAGCACATTGCAAATTTCAGAGTTTGCTGTAGTAAGTGTCAGAGTTTATACAGTAGTGTTTTACCCAGTGCTGAATAACGACTGTACACCATTGTTAGCTTGACATTAACTTAACACTGCATGTCAAATTGAACGCTAGCAGAAATAAGCAGTACTGAAGTGCAGAGTAGTGATGTTTCAAAGTGAAGGTGATTCTAGTGGTTAATGTTAAAAGCACTTAGGGAGCAAATATAATAATAGCACTCTAGCGACTTGCCTCTCACTCTCCATGCCTTCACTCCACAGTAACCCCATGCTCCTACTTCATGGTCAGGGGTTTCAAGAGAGGGGCCTGATGGGTACTTGGTTTGCTGTATTATTATTTTTAAAGTTAAAGTGGTAGTTAAAAGGTGCATTGTATTAAAAACTCTAGACTCAACACCTTGTTTGAGGCTGGCATCTGAATATATTTAGAGCTGTAGCCTCAGAGGTCCACCCTTAACAACACCCATGGACAGAAATAACATATCAAAAATGCTAGGGCGTAAATAAATCTATTTGTCTTACATCCTGCAAGCTAGGACATCTTATAAAGCATTATGGTAACAATTAATAATGCATGATATACACTGTGATACATAATTATAACCATGTGAACCATGCCTAATGAATGCATCATAACACTGTAGTATTCATAGAAAGTGTTACTGGTCAGTGCACACTAACTCACCAAGAGTCTGACAAAGGACAAAGGTGCATCTTCCAATATTTTAATCTTTCAAGTGAAAATATTATTCTTAAGGAGTCAACACATGGCAGCAAATGAATTCAAACATGCGTAACCATGGCATTTTACACACTAGCAGCATTTTTTTTAATGTGACATTATTTTTTGCTTTCTGCAACGTTCATGAACTTTTTGACAAATCATGGTCATCTCTGGTGTTGGCATGGCAACAACCAAGATCACAAATTGGCTGGAACTATTTTCACAAATGCTAAAAGCATTTGAATCTCCAAAAAGCAGCTCAAACTGGATTACATCCCAGTTATATATGTAAGAACTCAAAGTTTCCGCTTTTCACACTGATCTTACTTTTCCACATTGGCCAGTAGCCCAGTGTCACTCTGTGCAGAGCAAATGACACCAATTTGGCTTCTGAAACATTGAGGATGTTTAATTTACGCTTCCTTTCATGCAGAGCTGCATCTCTAGTATCATCTTAAACTAACAAAGATCTGAGCTGTGACTGAAGGAGTTTTTAAAGATTGGCTCCTGAATGAGATGGTGAAACTCTTTCTATTCATTTTGCTTTTCAAGGTGTTCAAAACTTTCCTGGTCTAGTGCTGGTTTAGCTGGTGATTCAGTATAGCATGCAATGCAGAACACAGTGTAGCTGTTTAAAGAAGAATAGCATCTCAAAAATAGCAACTTTACAGGAGAGGCTGAAAAATTTCTTTACCTTCAATGTAAGTGAATATAAACAGATTTTTATCCGAGTGATTTTGGACCATTTCTATTGGTGCACTCATCATGAATCTTTCACAAGATATAAAAAGTCAAGTTTATTTGTGTAGCGCTTTTTACAACGATGTTGTCTCAAAGCAGCTTTACAGAGTTTTGAAAACAGACAGTTACAACATATATATCCCCCAGTGAGCAAAAAAAAGCAGCTGTCATGTTCAAACCACTAGATTAAATCTATCATTCTGCTCTGAGATTTATAACTGGTGACCCTTACAGTACTCACCACTGCAGACTATATGATAGACTTGGTTCGTCCTCACTAGCTGCACCAAGAGAATCACATTGGGTTATTTTTATCTAAAAGTCACTGTCTGGCCATTTGCCAGCTTGCATCTCTTCTCTGATTTCAGTAAATAACAATAATTATCAGACTCGCTCTAGTGGCTGGATCACCTGTCAGGTACCGAGAGTTTTAGTGAACTGGGAAAATCTGCTTTTAGCTACAGTGCACCAGCGAGCTGGAACTCTCTCCAGGAAACTCTGAAGCTCAGCTTGCTGGGATCACTAAACCATTTTAAACTTTTAGTTTCTAGTCACCATCAGAAAGCCTGTGACTGTTTTAAATGAGTTTATCTTTCTATATAGATTTGAATTTTTATGTATTATTTTATGTTTATTCTATATTATTTTATTAGATTTTTTTCTATCGTGATTGTTATTTGTGATCGTGATTAGTATTTTCATTGTTATTATCTTATGTGTTTATTCATCTACATTAAATGTTTATTTTAAAATTTGCATTTTATTTATTATTGTTATTTTTGTTTTCAATCCCTTAACATGCAAATGCTCAACTGCATTGAAAAAGAGGGTCACCCCTCAATATATTTCCGAGATAAATTAAAGGTTGATTGAAATGATATAGAAAAATGAAAATCTGTAAAAATGGACATATATGGTTTTCATGGAGATGACATGCTGGTTTTGCTGGTCATCAGCACTTTTAGTTCCATCTCTGCTGCTGACCAGTACACCAGCATTCAGAACACCACATATCACTGCTGACCGAACCAAACATTAAGTGTACGAATGAGTGACGGAGTAAATATTTGTCATTGTGTGATCAGTCCTCGCTACACCTGAATGTGAATAAAACAAAATATATGGCTATTGATTTTAGGAAGGCCCCACGCAGCCTTGCGCTACTATTAAAGATAACTTACTTTGTTTTGATTTAAATGCAGAAAAAACAGCTCTTGAAAAAAAACACAGCTATGTTGTCTTCTCCAGACCATCACTTGTTATCTGAGTTTAAACACCTCCCATCAGGCCGGCGGTTTAGAGCATGGGCTGGAACAACTGCACATAGTAAAGTGTTCTTAGTTTCCACAGCCATCAGCTTGGTGAACTCAAGTAAATAAGCATCTGTACATTGTACATAATCTAATGCTGTGGACTGCTGGGGGGCTGGGGGTGTACTGTCCAGTCACTTATGCTGCAAACCAAATTTCCCCCAGGGGAGCAATAAAGAAGTAAAGTAAACAGAAGGACAAAATTTTAATGTAAGTTAGTATTAAGGGAGCAATTTATAGACAAATATCATAGTCAGAGGTGTCAAGTAATGAAGTATAAATACTTTGTTACATTGCTTAAGAAGAAATGTTGGTTATTTATACTTTACTGGAGTAATTATTTTTCACCTGACTTTTTACTTCTACTCCTTACATTTACACTCCATTATCTGTACTTTCTACTCCTTACATTTACACTCCATTATCAGTACTTTCTACTCCTTACATTTACACTACATTATCGGTACTTTCTACTCCTTACATTTACACTCCATTATCTGTACTTTCTACTCCTTACATTTACACTCCATTATCAGTACTTTCTACTCCTTACATTTACACTCCATTATCTGTACTTTCTACTCCTTACATTTACACTCCATTATCAGTACTTTCTACTCCTTACATTTACACTCCATTATCTGTACTTTCTACTCCTTACATTTACACTACATTATCTGTACTTTCTACTCCTTACATTTACACTCCATTATCAGTACTTTCTACTCCTTACATTTACACTCCATTATCTGTATTTTCTACTCCTTACATTTGCACTCCATTATCTGTATTTTCTACTCCTTACATTTACACTCCATTATTAGTACTTTCTACTCCTTACATTTACACTCCATTACCTGTACTTTCTCCTCCTTACATTTGCACTCCATTATCACTACTTTCTACTCCTTACATTTACACTTCATTATCAGTACTTTCTACTCCTTACATTTACACTCCATTATCAGTACTTTCTACTCCTTACATTTACACTCCATTATCAGTACTTTCTACTCCTTACATTTACATTCCATTATCAGTACTTTCTACTCCTTACATTTACATTCCATTATCAGTACTTTCTACTCCTTACATTTACACTCCATTATCAGTACTTTCTACTCCTTACATTTACAGTCCATTATCTGTACTTTCTACTCCTTACATTTTAAACATAGCCTTGTTACTCCTATTTCATTTCAGCTTGTAGATTTACATTCCAGTACAGGTTATTGATAACATGTCTTTGAAGTTTGACTGCACAATACAATACAATACTTATAGACAACTAGTCATCATATCTTCTGCTCCATGAAACACATGTTAATGTTCAGTAGTACACAGATATGCTTCTTTAATATATTTACATTGTACTAAACCACCTTTATGTTTAATGGGCGTATATGCGGCTGAAACAGGAAGCCTAGCGCATCCCAAATTTATCAACATTAACATTTTAATATAACATTATAGTCATTATGACTTTTAGAAGAATGGGGTTTTCGGGGAGGTGTGCTAGTGCTCTATAGACCCCTGTGGTGCGGCCTAAGCCTTTGTCCTTAATGGTATTTTTTCCTTACATTACTTTTACTTTTATACTTTAAGTAGTTTTGAAAGAAGTACTTTTACACTTTTACTGGAGTAAAAAGCTTCAGTTAATACTTCAACTTGTACAGAAGTATTTTTAAACCCTAGTATTTATACTTCTACCTGAGTAATGAATGTGAATACCTTTGACACCATTGATCATAGTACACAACTCTGTATGGTTGCATGAATTAAAGTGAAGTGCTGCTTGATTTATGTCACAGAAATCTATACATCTCTGTGAAGGTGGCGTGACTCTTAAGTAATAAAAATAATGAGATTATTTTTTGGTGTGTTTGTGTGTGTGTGTGTGTGTGTATGTGGGACTGCTACTTCAGTACAGACGGGTGTGTACAGTACAGCTCGCTGCTCATACGATGACAATATGACAACCATCGGCATCCGACTCTCCACCAACATCACCGCACTGCCTGTCTCGCTGACTCTGATGAGGTATCAAGGTATTAAGACAAGATGTTCCTGGTGTCTAGTTGCTATGGTAATGTGAAAAAGAAAACATATGGCATTGTGCTTATTTCTGCCAGTGGAGGTTACCAGGAGACAGCAACTGGGTTTTGTTTTAAATAGGAAGCATGAAAATAGAGTTTTATATCAACCCACGTTTTTTGCCTTTTAATTAAACTAAATGCTCTGAATTGCAGCTGCGAGGGATGAAGAATCTAGTACTTATACTTTTGTGGCGGAAAGGAATAAATATCATATTAAGACGAAGTGTGCTCCAGCAGATAGAAGGTCATACGGCATCATGAAGAAGTTTAATCTAATGTAAGCAAAGAAATGGATACGTACAGTCTATCTGCAGGTGGAAGTTAATATCTCAAATGCCAGATCTCGCATACTTCCATAAGCTTAGAAACAAACCCAGCGAATCTATAAATATATCCAGGAGAATTAATAGATTTGCTTCTTCCTGAGTTTTCAAATGATGTTATTATTTTAACTAAAGTAAAGAAAGCTTATGAATAAAGAAGTTCAACTGTGAGTTTCATTTAAGTTACTCATATACATAGTTCTGCATATAGACCATCACAAACGCATCCTTTCATGTGTTTAAATAAATACTCGGTTATTTCTTTAACCTTATCTACATCTACTGCATCGGTAGTGTGTGGTCAATTACCGTGGATGATCATTCTGATGTTGCACTTAGAGTGCTTTCCAAAAGTCACATTATTCATTTTCAGAAAACATAAAACAGAAAATTCTACTAGTAAACAGCTTAATATAATAACATAGAGTTCAATATTTAGAGTGACCAACTATCAGGAGGCTGAACTGTATTTTAAAGAAATCTGTGAGGACATTTTTATGATTCAGTTGTAGAAGTTGGTTGCCCTTTTCTTTTTTTTCTCACCATTCAAGTTAATTTTTATTAATTTAACCTAATTTAATGTATTACTTTAAAATTAATTTTTATTTTTTAAGCAGATCTATCCCATTAAGATAAAGATTAAGAGTTACAACAAAAGGATGTACACAAGAATATAATAAAAAAAAAGGAAAACACATTCAGCCATGTTAAATTCGAGACTCTGGGATGGTCAGTCTATTGAGAAAACCAGCAGCTCTTTCGTTTTATGTGTCTGTTTTCTTGTCTTAGTTACAACTTCTTGACAGCTACACATCCTTTCAGATGCAGTGTGTTCAGATGTCTTAGTTGTCTTACTGAGGAAGGATGGACAGAAACATCGGTGAAGCAAGCGTGGAGCTTAATTCTCTTCTCTCTCTAAAAGACGAAAGATTGCGTAAGATTGACTTTGACACCAATTATTTACTGCTCTGCTAGTTTACTTTAAATTTCTCTTTATTTATGACTGTAAAAAATATCACCTGAAATAACTTGTACTCAATGGCTGTCATCACTGAAAATAAAAAGTGATGACAGAAAATAAAAAGTGTATGCCCAGTACTGTAGAAACAGAAACCAAAGGGCAATTGCTGAAACATTTTTCCATTATCTTCTATTATAAGGCAGTTTTGTGTCTGTGGGTGTTGCTACGTACAAAAACATTATGGTACATGGTATTCAACAGATTACTACTATTATATTTCATTCAGAGCAGCAGTGGGAGAATAGCATGTTACGACTTCAAATAACAAACTGAAATTGAAATTCTCCGCTAAAGGCTTGTGGCCCATCTCAGAACCCTGGAGGTGTGAGACTAGATACTCATCTGAATAGCAACAGAGAAAATGTAATCAAAATACGAACAGACTGTACCTTAGAAGTGCACACGCACCCACATCAAATACAAAAAATGACAATAGGTCAGAGAAAATTAGCATTCATGAATGTTGAGGCAAAGAAAAAGAGGGCCCATCTCGGACCGGGAACACAGGGACACAAGACTTACCTCAGACTCAGAAGCATGTGACACGACCCAGATTTGAACCTCAGATACAAGAAACTTGACTTGGACTTGAACCCCAGGGATAAGAAGCTCAACCTAGACTTTAAACCTAGAGACGATAGACTCCCCTTAGACTTGAGCCCCAAAGACAGGAGACTCCACTTAGACAATAACCCCAGAGTCAAGAGACTCAGACTTGAATTTCAGTGGTTGAAGGCTCAACTCAGACTCAGATTCCAAAGACTTAACTCAGACTTCCATCCCAAAGACTCAAGTCAGACTCTTGAGACTCGAGATTTGACTTGCACTCAAACCTCAGGGACTAAAGACTCAACTCAGACTTGAACCCCAGAGATTGAAAACTTGAGTTGGACTTGCAGCCCAGAGACTTAAGACCGAAATTGGATTTGCATCCAAGTGGCTAAAACCTCAATACCTCAACAAACCATAAACACCTGAGGCTAAACTCGTACCCCAGATACATAAGGCTCAACTTGGGCTCAAATCCCAAAGACTTGAGACTCAACTAGAGCTTACACTTCATAGACTCAAGACTCAACTCAAACTCTAGAGATCAGAGACAACTCAAACTTGAATCCCAGCAACTCATCTCAGACTAACACCCCTAAAACTTAAGACCCGAGGCCTGTGAGATTCAAGAGATTCAAGAACCCCAAAGACTCAAACATAACTTCAACTCAAATCCCACAGTTTCCAACCTCGAGGATTGAGGCCTAGATACTTGAGATTTAACTTGAACTTGGACAAATAATACCCGAGGGAGTCCAACATCAACTTTGACTCATATCTAATTTTATTCCATTTAAGATTTAAGCCTAAGACCAGTGTAAAGTGACACAGTAGAACAAGTACTGTACAATGTTCACAGCAATCTGAACAGCAATAGAGCAAATCTACTCTGCTGATTGTACTTTAGTAGTGCAGACACACACACGCACACACACACCGAGAAGAAATATGCCAATCGGTCAGAGGAAATGAATTCAGGAACCTTGAGGCAGAGAAATGGAGATAGAAATAATGAGAGAGTAGTGACAAAAAAGAGAGTTACTAAGGCTCTAGGACACTCCGTCTCAGACACCACACTGTTTTTCACGCGCCTCATGTTCTTTTACACTGTGTGTCACGACCTGTCGAGGGAGCAAAAACAGTGGGTGTGAGAGATGGTGAAGTGAGGATAGCGGACTGTGTATGGAGTGAGCGTACGTCAGCACAAAATATGGTACTAAAGCTGGACACAGCATACGGATCATTTAACCAACCATATGACAAAAGAGCTGATCATCCAACAATAGACATCCAACATACAGCCCTGCATTCACTCCTACAACCTTTCATTGGAGTCGACCACCCTCCCTATGTTCTAATGACACAGCTCTCTGTACATGCTAACACAGCAGACAATGAAGTTAAAAAGATGATAATTTTTGCTGTTTATTCTGCAAATTAACCTTTTAAACGTCAGTCTTATTATCAGGTTATTAACTGTATTATTCCATTATTAGTCTTTTGATTAAGTAATTATTGTAAAGTGAGGAATGAAAATGTGGTTCTAAAGACATCAATAGTAAAATTAATTGTACATAATATATAATTTATACTATATAGGAATATATAAAGGAATAGCAGGCAGATGTACAGTCTAGGGTGTTTTTCACCATGTGTGATAAAATATTTAAAAAATTCAACCTATTACAATCAATTTGCAATAATATATCAATAACAAGACTAATGTTAGTGTTCTTACTCATGTAAATTCAAAGCACCACATATCAATGTGGCTGATTTCAGTATTTTAATTTCATTAAAGATGCATATCACTTATCTTAACTTTCATAATTTTGGAATAATATAATATAATATAATATAATATAATATAATATAATATAATATAATATAATATAATATAATATAATATAATTTTTGGCCGAACCCTAAAACTATATTTCAGCCTCAGATCATCTATTTGTAACCAATTATTTATATATGTCTGGTGACGAAGCTTTTAAAGGCATTAAACAATTTAGACATCTGGTTCTTGTCACTACCATGAACAATTCTGACTTAGTATGTTCCTTTACTGTGACTCATTTCACATCAAACCAGTCTGAACGGCTTTACATTTTAACTATTTAATTACACACAAGTGATGAGAAGGACCTGCCTTGGAGAGCTTTTCAACAACAACACTAAGCTTCAACTGCAACATTAAGATTCAGAAAGCGGTGAGTGTAGCCCTTTATCAGTCAGCTCCATTACTTAGGAGTAACTCATAATATTAAGATGGGAATAACATGAAAGTTAAGAATAATTAAGTACATTTTACACAATTTTAAGACTAACAAGAGTTAAAATAGTCTGAGCTAAAATCAATATCTCAAGCCAGTAGTTGTTGTAGTATGTTGACTAAAGAGTCAGTCAGTCAGTCAGTCAGTTAAATAAATGTAATTTATGTTATATGCAAAGTTAAAAGAAAAGTCGACTTAGGATGGGACAATACAGTGTTGTGTTCTGTAGCACATTTATTTATATGTATTTATTTGACAAGGTAAGATATAAGTACTATAATATAATCATATTAAAAAAATCCCATATTAAATTGATTATCCAACCAGAATATTTTTGCACTTGAGATGGTTTAAGGTGAGCACCAGCGCTGCAACCTGTACACTCTGACTAATTTCTTCAAATGTTCTTGTACTGAGTGTTACAGAGTTGCTGTGTTTCTGTTTCTGCACACTCACAAAGCAAACATTTGAGACGAGCAAAGGCTAAAACCAAAAATAGCAGTTATAGAACAGTAAAATCATTAAAACTACAGTTTTGCCAATTGTTCTGCTCACTTTCAGCTGTTAGAGAGTAAGAAAGATATACTCAAGCACATATAAACGCATATACCCACTAATACTACTACTACATAATAATGGGCAGTCATGGGCTGGAGGTTAGGGAACCAGTCTTGTGACTGGAAGGTTGCTTGTTTGATCTTATGAACAGACAGGACATGACTGAAGTGTCCCTGAGCAAGGCATCTTACCCCTGACTGCTCCTCGGGAGCTGTGGATAGGGCTGATAAATGTGGATTTACCACATTAGTTCTCTGAAAATCTCTTTTCATATACAAACAAAACATATCATTGTAACTGAAATATCCCTAAATTCATCGATGTTGAATTTAATAAAATCGAATCAAATCGGAAATCGAATTAAACTGGATCGAATCGATCCAGGAAATCAGTGTCGATACCCAGCCCTACTGCCCACCTCTCCGGGCAAATGTGCTCACTGTCCCTATTGTCTATGTTCACTAGTGTGTGTATATGTGGGTGTTTCCCTGCACGAATGAGTGAAATGCAGAGGTCAAATTCCAAATTGTAAATTCTAATAAAAGAGGATGTCTTGTATTGCACCATAACTGCTCAAAGCAACAGTATGTATGAGTATCTAACAGTATGTGTTGATTTGGAATCATTCTGAAGATACACTGACGTATAATACAGAGAATGGTGTCCCTGCTAACTTTGGAGGATTAAGCATGAGACCTGTTGCTAGAACTGTACAGTGCTTTACAGCTTTACTACAGATCTTCAGCTCGCTATAGAAAGAAGCTGGCTCTGTATTACCAGCATGGAGATCATGGCACAGGTTGAAAAGACACAGAAGAAGTTATCGGGGGAAGTGAGGGGGAGCGGAAGAGAGAGTTATTAAAAAGTAAATCTTAGACAAGAAAAATCTTCATCCCTGTATCTGCATTATCCCTGTCGCACAGAGTTTTGAAGTTTTTCTGGATGTTGTTTCAGGCTACCATTTACCTCACGCCAGAAGTTGTCATAAAAGTTTCAATGTCCTGTAATAAAATCCTGTAATATTACTCTACCTCGTCCACATGATTTTTATTTTCTTCTGACGTTGACTTGGCTGGTGTTATGTAGAATTCTGACTTTCAGCAGAATTTCACTTATGATTGCTACAAATTACACTTATGATGGTAATCTGTGGCGTCCATATGTCGGCATGACGCAGTAGCGTGTAAAAATGAGTTGGATTGTGTACCTTCAGCTTCTTAACAAATGCACATGTACAGCTCTCCATGACGGGGGGCTCAAAGTGTGATTTATATTTATAACAGTGATGTAAGAGTGAAACCCCAAGAGCAAAAATACCCATCCCGGCATAATGCCACACAAAGCTGCTTAAAGTCCAAAGAGTGCTTCTCAATGCTAATGAGTTTTCTCTGTTCTAGTACATCTGATTCAATTGTTCAGGTCGTTCTTAGAATTCCCATAATTGCATATTCTACCAAAAGTCGTAGGCACTTAAGCTCATTGTTCAAAAACCTTTATCAAAGCAATGAGTGTATTTTCACCAGTAAGAACACCAGATAACATTAGTGTGCCAGTTTGAAGAACAAAGTGTAGTTTGAGTTTTCTCCTTGACGCCCCAGACATTGTATGAATGTATTCAGTTCCTTCAGGAGCAATCTTGATTTAGCTTAATGAAGTACTGAGCAGTCAATACATGGTATTAGCTGAGAACTGTAAACAATACTGTGTTGCTTTCCAGAAGAAAAAGCTTGGAAAAGGTTAAGTAAACACACTGATGTATATAAAACCACTACTTACTGTATTAATACTATGTAAATGTAAATAAATAAATGTTTAGCTAAACAAATGTCTGGAAAAAATAGCCTTTTCAATATTATAATATTACCAGGTGTCTAAAACCTTTGCACAGTCCTATGTCTGTCTAACACTGTGATTAGGTCTCATTCACGGCTGTATGAAGAGAAGAGAAACTTTTCTAAGGAGGTATTTGGTTATAAGTTTAGGAAAAGTGACTGCTGAGTGTTTGTTTTGTGAAATGATAAAACAGATCCATGTTCTTGTTCTTGCTTTACATTGAAATTGAGATTCACAGTTGTTGGTACAGAAAGTAAATCGAGTGTAAATGTAATATGTGACATAGCTAATATGGAAATTACCAGTTGCCTTTGAAAAGTATGTGAAAATAATCTGATTTCAAATCAAAAGCTGCGGTTACGCAGTTATTTATAACCAGTGGAGAAAATGTAATTAGCAGTTCAGTGGTTAAATAAGCATTTCTTCAAACTCTTCGCTGGTGCTATATGAACCTCTTCAAAGCAATAGCTCCAGCTACATGTACAGATGTATAGATCCCAGGAGTGACTTGAGCCCCTGGACCCCTGGCCCCCTGTCCTCAGTACAATAACTGTATGTGATATTGTTTCCATCATTACTCAAACACCATTTCAGCGAGATGAGGCTCAGCATTGCACTGGGAATACAGCTAAGGCTCTAGGAGATCTTTTGCTCTTGGGCGCCCCCTCTGTTGCAGTACAACAACTCAACAGCTCGACAACCTGTCTCATTTCATTATGTGGTTATGTTAAGGAGTGTTAATAACTTGCAAGGTTTTTAGTACAGGTATGTATATGAGAATCTATGGACGTCTTAAAAAGAGTTCTATATAAGGGTGTATATAGGGTAGCAACCAAGGGTAAACCATATCTAGTGTCTGAGGTTGGAATCTCTGCATGGATTGGTGGTTGTATGAATATTTATTTGTACTAGTTGACTGGCCATTCAAAAAGGCAGATGTGGCTTGTGAGTGTGTATTGCAGTGTTACACAGCATGGTTTCATCTGCTGTTGTATTTCCATACCAATGAAGTACTTTGAGCTGAAAAAAATATTTCTCTTCTCTCCACCTCCCTGTTCACTGTTTTTTTTTTTTACTGTTGCTCTTTTTCAGATTTCAACTAGTCAGCTACTCATGGCATTATCAACAATTTTGACTGCATGCTTTACTCTAAACAGTATGTTTGGCTTTATCTGAAACATTATATGACTGTCTTTATAATTTCATTTTGCACTGTTTAGTTGGTCAATAAATTTAATAATATAATTACTATATGTGGTAACAAGCAGTTAAAATAGTTTTACTCAACTTTCTTAGATTGGAATATTCATTTAAACTACATTTTAGGTTTAGACTAGTTTAATTTCTTGTTACCATAAGAAATCATTTTTTCAGGTTGCACCAACGAAGCTTGTTTTTCCGCATACTCTTTGTTCCCCCTAAGCTCCACCCCCCAAAACATCTGTACATGGGCCTTATAGCAGAAATTAGATCAATAGACAAAAATAATGTCAAAATAAATATAATTTCTACTCACAAAACATTTGTTGGGAAATACAGATATGATTGGATGTGAAATTGAATATGATTGTATTATATTATACATGAATATGAGATAACATCCTCAGCTCAGGAACTGGACTCTTTGAAAACACACTACTTTTTGTATATATAGTATACATCTGAATGTTGTACTATATATATATATATATATATATATATATATATATATATAAGTTTGAAAAAAAGTGTTTGATTTCCTGATTTTTTGCATGAAAAAGCGTTCCTGAATTTCTTTGGATCTCAGCATGATGTGTAGCTTTTAAGGATCTTTTGGTGGACTTCACTTTGTCAGGCAGGTCCTATTTAAGTGATGTCTTGATTGAGAACAGGTGTGGCAATAATCAGGCCTGGGTGTAGCTAGAGACAGTGTACTCAGGTGTCAGAAACCACAGTGACGGTATATTTTAACAAGGGGGCAATCACTTTTTTACACAGGGCCATGTAGGTTTTGTTTTTTTTCTCTCCCTTAATAATAAACAGCTTCATTTAAAAATAGCATTTTGTGTTTACCTGTGTTGTCTTTGACAAATATTTAAATTGGTTTGATGTTCCAAAACATTTAAGTGTGACGAACACTTTTTCACACCACTGTAAACATTAAAACAAGATTTATCTCAGAACTATGTGGGCGGGGCTAATGAGCAGTTTGATTGACAGTTTGATTGACAGCTCTCTGACCAACACTTCTAGCCTGTTCCACAAAAGTTGTGGACAAATAGATGTACAGGCAGACGGATGGATGAACGGATGAGCAAATGGATGGATAAAGTAGCGCAAGAACAGAAGATGGGAGCTACAGACTAACTTGATAAGCTTTAGCTGGCTAAGTTTCTCTGACTCTCTGAATGACTTGTATGGGCGGAGCCTAAAACATCAGTCTTGTGGTTAGTCAGGGGAATGCTTATGGAAGCGTTGCCCAAGATTAGGACTGTCCAGTTTACATTGAGAAATGAAAAATATGGTGAAATGTATCATGTATCGCTCATTGAAACCTTTATTTATATACAAAATAAACACAGTCCAGCAAGTCAGAGAAGTCCGAGTAGAGAAACATACAGAAAGTAAAGTGAGGTCTGAGAGCCCTACACAATGTGAAACTGACAATGCTGAGCATCTGAATAGTGAGACTTTTCTCATCCCACAGTCTCATTAGAAGTGAAGCCATTCTCCAGAGCAACAGGTGAGCTCATTATAAACTCTCCCACATGGTCAGTGCAGAACAGAGACTGACCCCAGAGCTACTGCAAAGAGCAAAGCCGCCAGAGCTTGGACACCTGGGGGTCAAAAGGAGACTTTAAAAGTCAATTCTGTCACAGATTAGAATCTACCAGCTAGAACCGCCATTATGGTGAGTATTTATCTTCCTGCAGTCTACATTTTAAGTACTTTTAAATTATGGCATATGTTTCAATCTAGAAAATGACCAAATGGAGCAATTTTCCTCAAAGACAGCTCCAGGAGGAACCATGTCAGAGGTCCCTCATTATCCATACAGGAACCGTTACTGGTGTCAGCGTGACAGACGTCCTGTTCAAGGAGCATGAAGGAAAGGTTGTATATGACTGAAAGTTAAGAAAGCATGTCGTGTTATAGGCAAAATATATTTTACTGCACGGACATCAGAAAACTCTAAATAACTACCAGGCAAAACAGCAACTCAGTGCAAGTCATTCAGTTAGCTGCAGATTATTCTGAGGAGGTCAGATATCAGAAAATACACTTGCACAAAGAAGCAGTTAAAAAACAGGGGCTTCTAGCAACCCTTCTGCAAGACCTGGTAGACCACCAAAACTGTCCCCTGGTCAACAGCAGGACAGCACAAAGCTCATCTTGAAAAGAGAGAAGAAAATCAAGCTCCACACTTGTATCAGATCTGAAAACATGAAAAGGTGTTTCTGTCCAACCTTCTGTGAGAAGACAACCCAGCGCTATGGGTCTGAAAGAATGTGTACCTGTTCAAGAATAATCTTACTGAGAAAAGCAAAGAAAGAAACAGACAAAAAAACTAGACAATGGTTAGTGACTCAGTTAGTGATATTAATTTATTTCTGTTGGTCAAGCGGGCATTTCTAAACTGTATAATAATAATAATAATAATAATACTAATAATAATAATAATAATAATAATAAACTGTATAAGGGATTTGATGACAGTGGCATTTTACATATGTAG
>CM038719.1:12309612-12417112 GCA_021613375.1 Megaleporinus macrocephalus
GCAGCTTTACAGAAGTTTGAAAACAGACAGTTACAACATATATGGGCAAGCCAGAGGCAACAGTAGCAATGAAAGACTCCCTCAGACTGGAGGAAGAAACCTTGGGAGGAACCAAGACTCACAAGGGGAGACCCATCCTCCTCTGGTCAAACAGTATTTACAGTTTAAACTAAATACCAAAGAAAAGAGCCTCTGTTTGAAATCTGGGTGGTAAAGCTTTAGAAGCTGCACAGGTAGAGGCAGTCTCAGACTGAGGTATGGTTCTTCACCATGGACGATAATCTGCAAAGGTTTCTCTCTGCACTTAGAAAAGAACAGAAAAACCCAGTGACTCAAAACATATTTAACATAGAAGATAATAGGTTGAAGCAACCTGAGCTACACTAACAGTCCAGCTGAAGCATTGACTCCTATTATAAAGTGGGTTTCGAGTCATGTGGTCTGATACACGACAGAACTGTTAGAGATTATATTATAAACACACCAGAGCCCGAGCAGACAGATGAGGCTTAGTACTCACGGGTGCCATCAAAGCGCTTTGCGATGGTGTCCAGGAAGGTGTTCTGGGGGGCCAGAAGCCCCTTCATCACTGGCATGGCTGCTAGCAAGTCCTACAGCAGCTATCACTCCATTCCAATGAAAGAAAGAGCTGGAGAAGAGTGAGGGAGAAGAAAAGTGAGACTGAAAGAGGAGAGTAGAAGATGCGGTACAGTAGTGAATGGAGCGACTCTAAAGCGCCTCTCTTGGCAGTTGATTACTAATCGTTAGCGGCTCTGGATCAGAGCAGTTCAGTCGCCTCCGAGGCGATCACTTCATTCCTTTCTAATTACTCTTGGCGGACCCTCAGTCTGAGCTTAATCTCAGGGTCAGGGAGTGAACGAGGCAGGAGAAACTGTTGTCCACTTGGGTCCTTGTTCTTGCAGTTAGGGCTTATTTCTTCGAGTGCTGCCGTTGATGAAGCTCCGTGCTGATGAGAACAGAACCTCTGAAGCCCGTTCTTTCAGCATATCCTCAGAGCCAGCGCGGTGCCGCTGTAGATGTTCTCAGCTCTTGTGATGCTCCAGCTTCTCCTCAGACTCCTCCTATAAGCCTCTTCCTTTTTTTCCTGCTTTCTTGTCCTTTTGGTTCTACTCTTCTGTTTCTCTGAGAACTGTCTTTCTACATGTACTCTCCTGATCAGCCGCTGTTTAGCCAGAAGTTTGTTCTTTATTTCCTCTCAGCTTGAACATGAAGCCTCCTCCAGCTCTCACTGCAGCAGGTGCCCAATCAGCATCTCTCCAGTGTTCAGCGCCTGCCTCCCACTTACTCTCTCTCTCTCTCTCTCTCTCTCTCTCTCTCACGCTTTTTTTTGTTTTGTTACTCTAGTTTGCTCTCTGTATCACGTTCTCACCCTGGCTCTTTTTTTCTTTCTCTCTATCCTTTTTAATTGCTCTCTTTTTACTCCTTTTTTCAATCTGTCCTCACTCTATCATCTCCTTTTTACACTCTCTCACTCTCGTTCTCTGTTTCTCTCCCACTCATACTCTTCATTCTCTCCCTCACTCTCTTCCTTTCTTTCCCTATCCACTCTCTTTCAGTCTTTTTGTTGTTCTATTTCTCTCTCTGTATCATTTTCTTTTCTTCTTCTCTTTGTATCCCTTTCTTTGTTTGCTTTCTCTCTCTTTCTCCCTCCCTCTCTCTTTTTACTTACTCCCATTCTCTATTTCTCTCCCTCACTCTCTTTCCCTTTCTCATTCTTTTCCTCACTTATTCTATCTTTCTGGCCTTTTTCATTTCTCCCTCATTCTTGCTCTCTTGCATTCTCTTCCCCTTTCTCCACCCCATTCTCTCATCTTCACGCTCTCCCTGATTCATTCTATTTATTTTTTTCTAGTTCTTGCTCTCTTTCCTTCACATTTTTTACTTCTTTTTTCCCTCTCTGTCTCTCTATTCCTTCTTATCTGTCCTTTGCTCTCACATTCTTTTTCCTTTCCCCCACTCCCTTACTTCACAGTTCTTTTTTACAGTCACTTGCTTTCTTTTTTTACTCTCTCTCTCTCTCTCTTTCACACTAATTAATTTTTTCTTTCCCCATCTGTCTTCTTTTTTTGCTCTTTTTTACTCTGTCACTCTCTTTTTTCCCGTTCTTTCTCATTCTTCTTTACAGGCTCATGCTCACACCTAACCCATTCTCTCTTTCTCTCCCACTTGTTTTTTTTTACGTTCTCTGTTTACTCTCTGACCCTCTTGCCCTCTCTTGCTTTTTCTCACATACACAGATGTTAATACGCTCTCTACTTCCTTTTTGCGCCTCTCATCTCTCGCTTCACTCATTAGTCAGTGTTCAGCACACTATATTGGATTCTTGTATTGCCATATCTCTCTCTCTCTCTCTCTCTCTATATATATATATATATATATGGTATATATATATATATATATATATATATATATATATGTATATATATATATTTAAAACAGAAGAGTGTGTGTGTGTACATATATATACACACATCTCTCTCTCTCTCTCTCTCTCTCTCTCTCTCTCTCTCTATATATATATATATATATATATATATATATATATATATATATATATATATATATATATATATATATATTTTTTTTTTTTTTTTTTTTTTTTAATCTAATTATTATAACATTTTGGGGATACATGAGAAACCAAAGGACAATAAGTAAAAAATTCTATACTTTGTATATATAATGTATATATTACTGAAGACCTGGAAGATCACTGTCCCCATCAGATAAGCAGTGCTTACAGAGACAGAAGAACATCAAGCTCCACACTTAGTTCACATCTGAAAACCTCTGCAGGTGTTTGTGTCCAGCCCTCCACTGGGAGAACATCAATCGGCACCATGGGTCAGAAAGGATGTGTAGCTGTTCAAGAAACTCTTACTGAAAACGTTTTTGCAAAGAAAAGAAGCTGCTGGTGGTCTCAGAACAATAAAATGACCATCCCAAGCCACAACATCACTGAATGTGTTTGGATTACTGGGATGGTGAGAAGCTGAAGATGCAACAAACTTCTAAGACTCCATGAATATGAAATGAATAACTTATACACACTGGCCATTTTAAATATGAAATAAATGAAGCACCGAATAACATGTATTTATAACTATCAAACAGATTCTGATCTGAAGTTGTGCATGTTTGTGTTGATTACTCCTAAAAGATAAGTGTATAGGTGACACTTAGAGCTTAAGTAGAAAAATACAATCTGGGTTTTTTTTTTTTTAAAACTATAAATGCAGAACATCATTAAAGTACAGCAGCTAACATTAATACTCAAAACCTGCAAAACACACAGTGCAGAATGTAGCCTAAGATCAGTCTTCAGTGTTCTGCAAATACTGCACTTCCTCTGTTCAGTATGATACGTCTCTGCCCTCTTGTGGCCAAAAAGAATATCACACAGGAACACAGCCTATACAGAGAGGCAACAAGACGAAACTACAGGGTCACAACAAGAAGAGACACATTTTAGACATTTTTAGAAAAACTAATTTATTTAATATATACATGTTTATTAGTTTTCTGATTCAGATTAGATTTAGTTGTGATAGATGTGGTCATAAAATAAGACACAGCAGGCTGTAAGCTGCCATGAATTAGTTTCAGATGCTTCAGATTTATTTTATAAAAATCTTGCAAGCCAGTTTAAATTCCTCCAGCAGCAATCTTGAAGTACTGAGTAGTCAAATGTGCATAAATACAATACAAAGTATCACAAATAAATATCTTATTCTGAAAGAAGTAGATAGATGTTGAGCTCCAGTTTGAAGAAGAAATGTTTAGTTCCAGATTTCTCCTGGACGCCCCAGATATTGTAGAAATGTGTTCAGTTCCTTCAGCAGCAATCTTGATTTAGCTTAATGAAGTACTGAGTAATCAAAGCAAAGAATATTGGGTTACCACAAAAGATTGGAAAGTGTTAAATAAACACACTGACATATGTGTCGACACTGCTTACTATATTAATACTATGTAAATATATAAAAACTGAAATGCTTTACTGAGCTAATAAAAGTTTCTTGTCTATATATATATATATATTACCTATATTATATATTATATATTGTCTATATTATATCTATTACCACAAACTTCACTTTGGAACAGAACACAAACAGGGGTTATATCTGGAACCATTTTCTTAAAGGCTCTATTCAGAGCACTTCACAACACATTCTCCATTAGTCTGAAAAACCTATTCACCATGTAAAGATCTAAATAATCATAAACCGGTCCTGTTCATGGTTCTATATAGACCCACTTGGTCTCATTTGCCAATATCTCCCTAAAATGTCTCTGAAATTTGATGTTGAGAAAAGTCCTCAGAGAATCAGATGCATGATGTTTTCTTAAACCACAAAGTTGTTTGCACCTTTGTCCTTTGTTGAGTGTGTGTAGATAATATCTTTTATGTAAGAAAGATCTTGTTCTTACCTAAAAGTAAATCCTGAATAAGAAAACACTGGTGAAAGACAGAATCTTTATGAAATCGTCTTTACTAACAAACCCCAGAAGAAATGACTTCTTTTATCACTCCTCTGGATATTTTTGTACAGCATTTATATTGACCCATAAGTCGTACTGATCTACTGATAGCCTGCATGTCCCGGCTTCATTCACCTGTGTTCTTTGTGTGAAAGAGTCTGTAAACGCTCAGAAAGCACCTCTACCAACAATGTTCAGATAAGCACAGAGCAGTAGAACAGTACCAGTACCATTCAGTAGGGGAACAGTACCAGTACCACTCTGTTATTCATAGGAGCTTTCCATACTCCATAACACAGCTGCTGGACAACATGTTGCTGAATTAGCTGTGAATTAACTTATGTAGTATCAAGAGTTTAAATATGTAATGTGAATGAGATGCAGAACACTAAGCAACCAGTAGGGGGAGTTCAATATACGGAGTCTTATTGAACTCACGTCTGATTATTCTAACATTCATAACACAACAACTTAGCCCCTTTAATGCAGGGCTTCCTCAAAGGTTCTTAGTTAAAGGTACTACTTCTACAGTCATATGCAAAAGCTTGAACATTCCCAGCGACATGACTTGTTTTGTTGTTCTGCAAATTTTTTTGTCCAAAGAAAAAATGGCAACTTTACAGGAAAGGCGAACAACCAACTTTACTTTTAATGTAAGCCAATGGAAGTGTTTGGAGCATTTCTATTGGTCCATTCATCATGACATTTTCACACTATGTTTTTCTTTGGACAGCAACAGTATATTTGCAGAGTATTGGAAATAACACAAATATACAAGATAATATTTTGTCATACCCCCACAAAATGACTTGGAATATAATCATCATGCATACAATTAACATAAATTAATTTTTTTCTCTTCTCCTGTAGACATTAGTAGTTTTTTGTCATGACAGTCTAACATTTAACAAACAGTAATAAAACAGCAGTTTGTTTTCTTCACCCTCCTGCGCTAGTCAGCACTAGAGCTGTTTATTGGCAAGAATCTGGCGATACGATACGTATTTTGATACAGTGGTCATAATTCAATATATTGCGATACTGCAAGCCGAGTGATATATTGTGATTTTTAAAATCCACTACATGAACACATCACTACATGAACAGGTTTGCCTATGCTTACAATAGCATTGCACTCTTGTGCTGCTTGTTAATGTTGGAGTGGAGCTGAATATGGATTACAACACTGCCATCTAGTGGTCTGAGGTTTGAACACAACACACAATGATTCACTGTTTGCCAGGAATCTGTGCACGTAAACTGTTAATTACTAATCGATACTGTGTTTTGAGAATCAATACAGTATCTCTAAACATAATATCGTGATATTTGATCATTCTCACACCCCTTTAACTTGCAAAGTACTCTGTAAGAAGTGCTTTGTGGGTACAACCTATAAAAATGACATCATGTGGTAACAAGGAACTATACTGGAAACAACATGAAGTCATTTTTCTGATGTTGTAT
Source organism: Megaleporinus macrocephalus (assembly GCA_021613375.1). Classification (NCBI taxonomy): domain Eukaryota; kingdom Metazoa; phylum Chordata; class Actinopteri; order Characiformes; family Anostomidae; genus Megaleporinus; species Megaleporinus macrocephalus. Next base: position 12,315,586 of record CM038719.1, read on the forward strand.
CAATAAAGCACAGTTTACAGTGTAGCATTAATGAAACTCTTTAATGGACATAATACTGAGTAACTCAACATCGTTCTATAATAAACTTTAGTAACATGTTTGAGAGATGTTACTGCGAAAATGGCGGGTTGTTCTCTAACAGTGTGTGCCCCCTGCTGGAGAAACTACAGACTGATTGTTTGGCGATATTATAATAATGAGAAATAATGAAGCATTGTGTTTTGAGAACTTTACAACTTTTAATCTTTATTATTAGATCTTCAAAAGTCCCCAACACAGTGATTATACATATTATTACATTCTAAAGAATATATAAATGAAAAATATATGTATAATTTTATGTATTACGGATTTTCAATTTTGGTCATTATTACAAATCATTACAGTCATCATTACAAATGACTGAAGGTCTAATTTTGGAATAATTTTAGAAGCTCACGTCACCAAAAAATCATCTTAATCTACCAAAAAAACACTGTACAGTGAAGAAATGATGTGCTTCGAGTGTGAGGTTGGATTTTCCCTTTAATGTCGTACAGCTTGTCTAGTGCGTTATATAAGGTGACCCTAAGGTGACTGCTCTGCTTACAGGGCTGAGCGCTCACTCCGCTACACACAGTAGTCATCGTCTGTAAGAGTCTCTGGCTTCGGACTGCTGCACCAGATACTCCACCGGCCTCTCCAGGTCCAGTTTAACAGGCGCGTGCACGGTAGCGATCCCGCGGGCGCGTGGGGGAGCGCGCGCTCCGCCCTCGTCGCTTCTCCGGCCCATAGTGAGGATGCCCGCGGCCTGGTTGCGCGCGCCGTGAAGCAGGTGCTGCAGGCGGTCCTGGTAGCGGCTCTCGGTTGCTTTCCGCTTCCCCAGCGTGAGGATCCCCGCCGCGGCGTCGCTGCTCACACGCAGAGGCTTCGCTTCCGTGCCGTTATCGGCTCCCGGGCGGCACAGCAGCCCATAGAGACCACAAGCGCGAGGCCTCCGCGCGCAGCAGCCGGCCACGCCCTCCGCCGCGCGCGACACGTGCGCCATCAGCGCGAGGAACAGCAGCACCTGCACGCGGGGAGAGGTGCAAACCCAGACTCAGGTCAAAGTGCAGTTACAGTAAAAGTAGTAATGAAGAACTGGGAGCTTTTACATTTCTGACTGAAACCTGGAATCCAGATCACTGAGAGCCGTCTCTACCAGCCCTTCAATTCTTCAGAGTTTTTTTTTTAGAGTTTCGTTTTCCTCCTTATTTTCCCTTCCAAAAAGAATTTTACTCAAGTGTACCATTAGTTTACTTCCTTTAAATTAAAATTAAGTGAGTATGCATTCAGTTTACTTTTTATGTACTTCTCAGTGATATACTAAACACAGTTATACTTAAGTATGCTTGGGTTACACTGACAAGTATAGAACAGTCTAAGTATATTTGGCCTTTACTTGTACCTAATCCTTTGATTGAGATAGTAGAAGTAAGTATTCTTGCTCTGCACAAAAACAATATTAATTTAAAATTTGATTTATAAAGATTTATAAAGATACAAATATGTTTATTAATCTGAGTGTGTCTTGTTTATTTTACGTGTGTCCACTGGTGAGTAAGTAAACGTTGTTAAGTTCTATTTTAAGTAAAAACCCTTAAACCTAGTCATATACTTTAAAGTACAACAATAACATAAGCAGTAAATTATAAGTTCACTTAAAGAAAACGTACAAGCTAGTAAACTAACAGTAAACCCTTAAGTTTACTTTTAATGTAGTTGTAGTACAAAAGATGTAAACTAGTTGTATACTTGGTTTACTACTCTTACACTTAAAGTGTACTTAAAAGTATACTTTTAAAAACTAGAAAGTGGGCCAATTTAGTCCCAAGAAGTATTAAAATAGTACATATACTAGTGTACTACTAGTACAATGACATTAGTATAGTAACTGCATAAACTATACTTAATAAAATGAACTTTAGATAGACTTATTTTCTGTAAGGGTTATCATAAAGTCTCAGTTCGTCTCAGCGACTCAAACCTCAAACGCCTACATCATACAACTTATTTAGGTTAGTACAAAACATGTTCAGTAGTTTTATTTTCATAGCTGTATTTAGACCACATCGTCGCTGTCCAATGAAAAATAAGTATCTCCAAAATTACAACTTTACAGGGAACATACTGTACTTTCAATGGAACCAAAATCTTTTCCAGAATCTTTTGCCGTTTGGGAGCTCGTCTGTTGGTCCATTCATCATTACATTTTCACACAACGTAAACAACCACTGGCGTGTTCAAACAATGTAGAAAACTCAAAATCGACAAAAATGGACATACATGTTTCTCATTGGACAGCGGCAGTATGCGGTCCTAATTGGAGCCTAATTAATTTAGGCCTAATCAGACTGAGCCCAAACTTAGCCATCTATATTTGGGCTAAATTTGGACCAAGTTAGACAGACAAACAGAGCCCAAATATCAATATCTAGGAGCTAAATAACGGCCGTGACGGGGCGACCAGATTCCGCTGTGTCTAAATGACGTATGACAATGTCTATATGACGTCTGGTGTGTGGTGGGCCAACACCTGAAAAGTTCAAACACATTTGAAAAGTCCCTCACAGGTAATTACTATGTGTCCTGAACACGTCATATTTTAAAAATATTCAGATTTACCACTAATTTACCATCTTCAGCATACTGTAGGATCCCAGTACTGGTTTGTTTGACCATGAATGCACGGTAGACGTGGTCAAGTATACAATACTGCGCCCCATGTAACACCACATATTGAATCCATTTTAACGTCACAGTATAAAAACCTAAGGGCTCATGTAGGTTTACAGGTAGTTCATATAGGCTACATACATATATAAGATGGATGTTTGAATTTATCTATAATGTAAAAAAGAAAAGCATACATACATACATATATATATATATATATATATATATATATATATATATATATATATATATATATATATATCCTATGAACGTGTGTGGAAAAGTTGTTATTCATGTCTTTAAAGCATCTTTTTGTTATTACACGGTTCCCTGAACTCTCTCTCTGTGTCACTGTTTAACTCTGTTTCTTTGTTTTTCTCCACTCAATTGTGCTTCAAGGTTCATGAACTCATTTTCTCTGATCTGTTGACATGATTCTCCTACTATGGTCTGTGTGTGCATCTGAAAACTCTGAGAGCTGAGACCTGCAGTAAGGACTGTTTTAGCTATGAGCAGTATAGGCAGTTGCTTAGTTCCCCCAAGTTCACAGATTGTCTTACATTGTTTCTATACCAGTTTTATTCATGAGATGAGTGTGATGTGATTTACGGACCGCAAATGTTAAAAAACAACCCACACTGCAGTGGAACTACCAGAGGTGTGCTACAGTCACGTCTTCTCTTTTTTCCTTATTTTAGTCTAAAACTAAACAACAAGTCTTAACTAAAGTGAGGAACTACGCAACAGTACAGATGTCGTGACCCATCACATAAAGTGAAAAAATACCTTTTACAAGAATCTGGAGATTTTAATGTGAATATAACTGAATGAATAGTAGATTCCGTTCTATACAAATACCAGAGCAGAAGCAGAAGTAGTGTACCTGCTACCCAGGAGGATAAGGGGTTTATCAGCTGAGTGAATCAATAAATGAATAAATACATTGAAGCAGGTATAACAGACTTAATATAAAAAGGATTCTTTAGTAAAGGTAATGGTTCTAGTTAGAACCATGAAGTCTAGAGAAGCCCATTTGCATGCACCAATGGCACCAAAATGGCTCTTATACTGTTATGACGATACTCAAGAAGACCATTGTTGGGATATTGGGATATATATATATATATATATATATCCCAATATCCCAACAATGGACTTCTCTCTGTTGAGGTCCGGAAAGCCCTTTTTTTTTTTATTTACAATTCTTCCCGCAGGCCATTCGGACCACCTTATGCACATCACTAGTTTCATTTAAATTCATTTCAGTCATTCATTTCATCCACTTGTTGCACATTTTGCACTCTGCACTATTTAACAATCTTTAACAATCCAACAATCCATCCAATCTATTGGCATATATATATATATATATATATATATATATATATATATATATATATATATATATATATATATATATATATATATTAGAAACCTTATATATGGTTCACTTAAAGAACCTTTTAAAATGTTTCTTTATAGCACCAAATTGTCAAAGAAAGGCTGTGCTAAGGGGTTCTTGAATTTTAGAATGTTCTCCTCTCATTCAAACACTTCTAGAATGTTCTGCCTTGTTCAGTGTTCAATGTTCTCTCCTATTCATGTAGTTTGAGAATGTTCTCTCTCATTCACACTGATGTTTGCCATGTAAAGAACCACTTATGCATGAAACCGTTCTTTTTAATCAGGTTAACTTTAAAAACTGTGTCAGAAAGTAATGCAGTAACTACTATGCTGAGTGAGGCCATGGCAAACTTTGGAACACGCATTAAGGAAAATAATACAAGATAATAAGCCCTGTGAATATAACTAAATAGCCAGACCCTAAACACACCCCTGAGCTAACTCCAGTTCTGAAGAGACAGAGTGGCTACTAGCAATATATCCTACATGCAGTTTAGAAAAAATATTATTTGTAGGTGGCATTGTAGCTGCAGTCCACTAGACTGTACAAATCAGATAGCCCACCTATCACCTATTTCCCCTGCTGTCTACCCCGGGGTTAACTCCTGTCTTTAATAGGCGTTTGTAGTGATGTTGTAAACACATTTGACACAGCAGTGTTCTCTAAAACTAGGCCAGCAAGTGATAGAAGTGGTTAGTAGGTAGCAGCAGCCCCCACTGCTGGCTAAAATTAGCAAATGCGAGGCGTGTGCCTGTCTGCTCTGTGGCCAAGTCTTTCTTAGGATATTATGTTTTTAAATCATTGTCTGGTGACCCTACTGTTAGTAGTATATTAGTATAGATCTAGAACTGTCCTTTTAACAGATGGAAAAACAAAAATAAATAAATAAATAATTGATTGGATGAAGCAATTTCCAGTGTCCTTAACTCATATGAGAACAAATTATCCAAACAAAAGCATCATTAAAGTTAAAGGCTTTAATAGCTATGCAAGGTGAACTATACTGAATGAATCTGAACACAAATCAAGACCACCGATCCCTCAAATATTCCAATTCTAATTCCTATTAATTAATTAATTAATTAAGAAACATCATCATTACAATAAGAAGTCTAAAACATTTTCCATAGCTGGACACTGGACAGGTCTTACCTTGGCTGTGGAGATGGTCATGAGTCTGACTGCTCCGCTGGGCTTGATGTAGACACCTGTCATACTAGATTTAGGCTTCGAACTCTGTCCACTGTTCTGAAGACCTGATGGTCCTTATATACAGACCCTCTCCTGCAGCCTTCATTGATAAGGAAATATAAAATTAGCCTAACAAAGACGAGCACCTGATGCTGCCGTTCAGTTCCGCCTCTTTTGTTATCATGTTGCTCATTTAAGAGCCAGGCTGTGATATTATGTGAAATTGTTGGCTTTGTTAGCACAGTCGGTCATTAATGGACTAAACATGGCTGACTCGGTGCCTGTATCCAGGGAGTTTCATGGACAGTCCGGCAACAGCATTGTATCAGCTTCGTTAACACATGCCATTAGAATTAGCAAGTCACAAGTCAGTGAAATAATTAGCAGCCATTGTAAACAGGCCAACACTGAGAGATGAAAGCCAAACAAAGAGGCCTGAGAGTCTCCACAGCGGCGAAGGAGATAAAGGATAATGAGGCAGCAGGAGTGGACACCTTTGTGTGGACGAGAAGGTCAGAGGTAATGACTGAATGACATATTGCTGTCATTAGAAATACCGATAGAACATTCTAATCAGGCTCTTTCACAAACTACCATAAAGGTCAGCGCACGCTAAGCAAGCAAACCCCAACAAACATCATGGACCAGGAACGTTTTGGGGTGGGGTGGCCTAACTTCCTTAAAAAGGGGTTCAGGTATCCTTTAGAATAGACAGGTGAACTATACAGGACTGTGAACGCTCAAAGATTTACATGAATGATGGAAGATTCTTTTCTGTGATAGAAAACCTGTTGCACATGGTTCCTTAAAGAACCTATTAATTTACTTATTTTTAGAATCTGAGAGTCAATGAATCTTTTAGTTCTATATAGAACTGTTTTATTAAGGGTGGGCTCATGTTGGATTGTTGTAAAAGGGGTTCACACTCTTCTAGAATGTTTCTTCACTCACACTGTTCTTTCTTACACTTTTTAAAAATGTTCTTTCTTCTTCACAGTTTTAGAGCGTTCCTTCTGTTTAAGCTGTTCTCCTTTCATTTACAATGGACTTGAATATTTTACCCTAGTTGGCACTGTTCTAGAATCTTCTGCTCGTCTTTTTGCTGTTCTAGAACGGTCTACACCATTCACATTGGTCTAGAATGTTCTATACCGTTCACATTGGTCTAGAATGTTCTATACCGTTCATATTGTTCTAGAATGTTCTATACTGTTCATATTGTTCTAGAATGTTCTAGAATGCTGTATACCATTCCCATTGTTCTAGAAAGTTCTATGCCATTCACATTGTTCTAGAATGTTCTATACCATTCCCATTGTTCTAGAATGCTCTATACCATTCCCGTTGTTCTAGAATGCTCTATACCATTTCCGTTGTTCTAGAAAGTTCTATACCATTCACATTGTTCTAGAATGCTCTATACCATTCCCATTGTTCTAGAGGAGTGGACACCTTTGTGTGGACGAGAAGGTCAGAGGTAATGACTGAATGACATATTGCTGTCATTAGAAATACCGATAGAACATTCTAATCAGGCTCTTTCACAAACTACCATAAAGGTCAGCGCACGCTAAGCAAGCAAACCCCAACAAACATCATGGACCAGGGACGTTTTGGGGTGGAGCGGCCAAACTTCAGGTATCCTTTAGAATAGACAGGTGAACTATATAGGACTGTGAACGCTCAAAGATTTACATGAATGATGGAAGATTCTTTTCTGTGATAGAAAACCTGTTGCACATGGTTCCTTAAAGAACCTATTAATTTACTTATTTTTAGAATCTGAGAGTCAATGAATCTTTTAGTTCTATATAGAACTGTTTTATTAAGGGTGGGCTCATGTTGGATTGTTGTAAAAGGGGTTCACACTCTTCTAGAATGTTTCTTCACTCACACTGTTCTTTCTTACACTTTTTAAAAATGTTCTTTCTTCTTCACAGTTTTAGAGCGTTCCTTCTGTTTAAGCTGTTCTCCCTTCATTTACAATGGACTTGAATATTTTACCCTAGTTGGCACTGTTCTAGAATCTTCTGCTCGTCTTTTTGCTGTTCTAGAACGGTCTACACCATTCACATTGGTCTAGAATGTTCTATACCGTTCACATTGGTCTAGAATGTTCTATACCGTTCATATTGTTCTAGAATGTTCTATACTGTTCATATTGTTCTAGAATGTTCTAGAATGCTGTATACCATTCCCATTGTTCTAGAATGCTGTATACCATTCCCGTTGTTCTAGAAAGTTCTATACCATTCACATTGTTCTAGAATGTTCTATACCATTCCCATTGTTCTAGAATGCTCTATATCATTCCCATTGTTCTAGAATGCTCTATACCATTCCCATTGTTCTAGAATGCTCTATACCATTCCCATTGTTCTAGAATCTTCTATACCATTCACATTGGTCTAGAATGTTCTATACTACTCACATTGTTCTAAAATGTTCTATACCATTCACATTGTTCTAGAATGTTCTATACTATTCATTGTTCTAGAACAGGGGTCGCTAATAGGCGGACCGCGGTCCGGATGCGGACCCAAACCAATAATCTATTGAGAATGATTTAACGTTGATTGTGTTTATTTTAAGCGGCGGAGCTTTTCTTGTGTTTACGGTATATGGGCTTTACAGCGCAGTGAACTCAGAGACCAATCACAGGTGCCGTAAGATCACCGAAGACGCTCCTTAGCCAATCAAATCTGTGCACATTGGGGCGTATGCCGTGCACACAGGCCAGGTACGAGGTGAGGAGCAGCAGCCGGAGACTAAAGCGAGTCAGAAAGAATATAGTGAAAACAGAAAAGACAACAGTGAAAACAGGAACGGTTCTGGAATGGACCTGCTCGTCTAGTTTTGGAGAATACCACTCTGTACAACCAGCATAGCAATCTGTGAAGCTGAGTTAACAAGAAGACGCACGTTTTATTCTGCATTGTTTTTTTTTTTTTAATGTAGCCCTTGTTTTTACTTGAAGTAAGGACAAAAAAAATATTTGGAGCTTTATAAATCATTTATTCAGTTCAGCATTTAAACAGTGAATATACTGAAATATAATGAACAGTATTTGTAATAAATTTGTCTTTCAGTTGCTGATGGTATAAGATGCTGATACTAGATAAATTGAATATACAGGATATAGCAACATAAGACAAGTTAGAAATCTCCTCTAACTGGACCTTACTGAATTCTAATTAAATATTCTCCCCTCATTAATACTGTTTTAGAATGTTCCTCCCTCATTTTTTTCAAATCAAGGCACAGTTACATTTGTATTTAATACTTTCTTTATTCTGTAAGAACACCAGCACTGATTTTTTCCTTTTTATACTGATTTATCTGGAAGAGAAGTATAAAAGGAAGTTACATAATCTCTGCAGATCCCCCAGAGTGCTTTATCTCCACTCGTTCACACGGATGTGCGGCTCAGTCTTCTGGCTTTTAATGGGGTCTAGGATAGATGTTTACTGCGACAGCTTGATGCTATGTTCATATTTGCTGTTTTTTTTTAGATCAATATCCTGTTGAAAGAACAGTGCACAGTTATAGGAGAAAAGCAGTTATGTGAATATGAATGCTTTAAAAATATTTTTGTATCTGTGCTCCAAGATATCTACTTCTCTTTTAACCAGCACTTTCATTTTTAACAGTCAGCAAAAATTAAGAACAGTCCTTCAACCCAGCATCAGTTGTGTTACTGAACACAGATACACAACAAACAGTAATGGCCTGATTGGTCTTTTCTGGTGTGAAGCTACTTGTAATAACATTACCTGATTTATGGTGGTCATCTCTTTCTGATTCTCTGCTGAAGGACGTTTGGCTTGTGCATCACCTCATATTTATACATCTACAGTGCATAACTTCAATTGGGGCACAAAGGGGAAAAGTCCTTACATATTTCATTCACTGTTAGGCTATATATCCATATATTCCTTATATATCATATGTGTACTTGAGTTTACCACATACAGGATAATGCATAATCCTCAAACAGCAGACAAAGCCCCCCAGCCCAAGTTTTAAAGATGCTAAATCATTTAGTCTTTCTCTTTTCAAAAAGTATGTTGTTAATTTAAAATGAGGCCTCTATCAGTTTTGTCCTAATCAGTTAGGTCTTAATATCTTCAGTTAATTTTAATAAGCTGTAATAAAAGATAAAATGTCAGCAAAATTAAAAATGTAATAAATAAAGTAAACAATTATTTGACATAACAGAACAGATCAGGCGTGGATTAAACTCTATTAAGCTGCCAAGCCACACAAATCCATCTCCAGCTAACGGTGTTGCCTCATTTATGGTAATGACTGCTGTAGCAATGTAATGCTAATACTATCTAACCTCCAGTAAATACTCGATAAATACGATAAATATATGAGATTGATATTTCTGGGGCAATTATATTTCTGTTATTGTTCTTTGATTTAGACTATATTGCTCATACAATTTAATTTCAAGTTTTTAAGGAAAGCATATAAACTAAAATATATGGACATAAACTAAAATATGTGGACAATCCTCTAATTTATTTTGTTCAGCTCTTTCACCCACCCCATTACATACATATCCAAATAAAGCATATAGCCACATAATAAAGCATAATCTTCATTTGACAAACACTGCTGGTATATTAGGGGCCATATTGAAGAGCTCGGTGACTGTTATAGGATGGCACCAGTCAGTCTGTAACATTTCTGTCCTGGTAAACTGTTAGTGCTGTTATTATGAAATGGAAGTAGCTCAGCGCACAAAGCGGGCCACTAAGTGCTGAAACATGTAGTACCTAAACATCTTCTGGTGCATCACTCAACAAAACTGACTGTGAAAGCAACATGAGCACAAGAACTGTGTATCTGAAGCTTCATGTAAGCCAAAGATCACTATGCACAATGCCAAGTGTCAGCTGGAGTGGTGTACAGAGCTGCTGCTGGAGGAGTAGTAGCAACATGTTCTCTGGAGTGATAAATCACAACTCACTATCTGACCCTCTGATGGATGAATCTCTGGCAGATAGGAAAATACTACCTACTGGAATGCGTAGAGCCAATAGCAGTTTGGTGTGGAGCTGTGTTTCAGGGTTAATTTTCTTGGCTCCAGTGAAGATGGAAGTTAATGCTACAGCATACAAAGACATTTTACACAACTTCTAATCGTGCACCAGTGTACAAAGACGTGGCTTTACTGCCAGTGACCTGCATGGAGTCTTGACCTCAAACACACTGTTAACCTGTAATTTGAGTTTGTGTACTGATTGCTTAAAACAAAAGTTAATGCATTACTTAAAATGTTTAGTATGTTCTATTTTGAAAGAATAACTGAGTACACTAATATAATAAGTTGAACAAACTTATAACATTTTGTCTTAGCTTGGACCACGCCCCTGTAGCACCTTGCCAGATTCTCAATGGCCAGTTCAATCAAGTCTAGTTTGAGCTTGTTTAGTGGAGCTTGTAAAGGTTTCAAAGTCTTTTTCTATTTTTCACTGTGAGATTTGGTGTTTTCTGCGTTTAACTTCTTTTCCTCGGACAGAAACACTGTAGTGCTGGGATTTCTCTACAGTGGACATTTTCCCCATTGTTTTCTTTTCTTGAAGAGCTACAGAGGACTACAATTAACCAAGGCGCCATCTTCCCTCTCTTTTTCACATTCTGGAACTTGGTAAGTTGTTTTTCGTGTTCAAGTCGTGTAAAACTGTTGTTCGGCAGTTGATGCTTATCTAAAGTTAGAAAATGTAATTTACTGTGTTTTTTATCATTTCAATGTGTAAACTGCATTTAAGAATTATTGTAAGCCAAACAGTATTCTAACTAGACCAATCCAAACCAGTCATCGTCACTACTGAACTCTTCAAGGGTCAGGATCATCCTAGATGATTCCAGTAATGTAATTTTTCACAACTTAATTTTGATTACAGGAAATTTAATGTTGAGTTGATTTAAATGGTCAGTAGGGTTGATTTTACAAAATATTTTAAGTACAAACAATTTAAATTTCATTGTATTTAACACAAATGATTACTTCCAGTCTATTTAATATTTAAGTTGATTTTACTCAAACTATTTGATTTTCTCTAGTTTGCATTACTTAAATTTTTTTAGGCAATCATCTGCCTTAAACTCTTTAAGTACAATCAACTTATCCGGGTTTACAGTGCACCTTTGGGTAGACACCCTCCAAAATCTTGTGGAAGGTTTTTCTCAGAACTCCCCACAGTTTAAGACATGTATTACTATGTAAATAACTCTTATAGGTGAACTTGAAAGGTGAGATATGTGAGTCAATGTGAATGTGCACTACTGTATAAAGCTACCAGCGGCTGTATGAAACAAATGACAGGAAACAATCATCTTGAGTGCCATTCCACTTTTATAATATATTATAGGCTTTATAAATGAGGGAAACAAAATGAGGTGTCATTCCGCAGATGTCAACACCCACTCCTCTTCTCCAAATCACATTCCCCGTAATCCCACATCCATCTCCTAACCCCCCTCGCAGACAGTCCCCAACCGACGGACCACAGGTACATCATGACATCACTGTGTACGCACAGCTCATGATTATAAAATAACCGCAATATTAATTAGTATACCTACCCACAATAGTAACAGCAGTAATTACAATAGTCACATCGATTACAAACAGCACGTTTTCTCAGACGTCGTGTTCTGAGCTAGACTGCAAGGTGTCCTTTAGTTAGTTCTAAAATTATTCGCTTCGTTCGTCATTTATTTGCTTATCTGATTCTCAGTGCTGCTCGAAGTTTGAACAACAGCGAATGTGTCCCAGAGTTCTCTGCGTTGAGTCCATCGCAATAGGAGAAGTCCCAGTTCCAGTTTAAACACTATGGTTATTTATTTTTTGTGTGTGTGTTTTTCTTTTTTCTTTAAACTCAAAATTAAGACGACACTCACGCGCACGCACCCACTTTCACTCACTGTACCCCTGGATAAAAGTTTGATTGAAAGGACCCAAGTGTGATTGTATGATAAAACAGAACGAGAAAAAGAAAACAAGAATTCTAACACCTGACAAAAGTGCAGAGGCCCCCAAACATCATCCGGACCAGCAGGGGGAGCCAAAGAGAAGAAGAGTCTTTTTGTTCAGTGGCATTGATGACTCTTTTGTTTATGTGTATCTATATATATATATATATATATGTGTGTGTGTGTGTGTATTTATATTTGAGGAGGTACATCTTTATGTCTTTATTAAAACCTGTTCTGTCGTTTCTTCCTCATGTTTACTTGTCTTGCTCACTTTTTCTCAATTTATCCGTCTTTCTTACTCAACTCTCAACAGTGAACGACACAAAAAGCAGGGAGGGAACATATTCCTGTCTTGACTGGAGTTCTGAAAAGCGTTCCTGGCCTACACAGCTTAGTTTAGTGTGTTTATGTGGGAACTGTTGTGTATGATGTGTCTGTGAAGTGATGTCAGATAGCACAAATGTGATATATAACTGTTAGAATTTACAACTATTCGCCATTTGTGCTTTGCATACAGAGGAATGCAGTGAACCCCGCCCCCCGAGCCATTATACACTCACTAGTGAATACACACACTATAGAGGGAGTGAGCACACTTGCCCAGAGCAGTGGGCAGCCCTATACACAGCACCCAGACAGCAGTTAAGGGTTAGGCGCCTTGCTCAAGGGCTCTTCAGTCGTGTCCTGTCAGTTCAAGTGATTGAACCAGCGACCTTTCAGTCACAAGGTTGGTTCCCTAATCTCTAGCCCATGACTGCCCGACTGTTATTATTATTTATTATAGGCTATAATAGAGGTTCTGTTTCTGGCCACAAGGCAGAAGTGTGCTACAACCTGATGAAATGCAGGGGTGTGATGCAGTTTCAGTTGTAGTTTTGGTGCCCAATTGGAATTGAAAGTGTCTAGACATACAATTCGCTATATATAGCCCATTTGTGACTATACAGGCTGTCCATGTTAAGTCAATGGAACCAGATTTTTGAAGCATTCCCATCTCACAATGTAAACAGGAGCTAAGTAGAGCATTTCTGGACTGTGATGATATTTATATGTGCAATACAACCTGGACTACACACACACATACATACATACACACACACCAAGGAGTCAAAACATTACAACCACCAGCCTAATATACTGCTGTTGCTGCAAAAACAGCGCCAACCCCCCCGAGGCATGAACGCTGCAAGACCTCTGAAGCTGCCTTGAGGCATCTGGCACCAAGATGTTAGCAGCAGATCCTTTGTAAGGTGGAGCAGCTGCAAACTTGTTGCTCAAGCCCACCTCACAGGTGCTTGATAGGACTGAGACCTGGGGAAGTTGAAGGCCACGTCAACACCTTGAACTCTTCGTCCTGTTAAGCTTTTCCCGGACAATGTGGTTCCTGAGGCAGATTCCATTATTCTCCTGAGAGACGGAGAAAACCACTGATTCTGTGCTCAGAGGTCCAGAGTTAGAAAAAGCTCATCTGCCCATTCTGATGGTAGTTAGTGCAGCCAGTCAGACTCGTCCCCATACACAGCAGGGAGTGATGCCCTGTGTGTTACAGCACGTTCTTACTGTAACCATCTTTAATATTTAATATTCTTGGAACCCTGTTGGTAGGTACTGACCACTGCTGACCAGGAGACCATCACAAGCCTTGTTGTTTTAATGCAGTGGCTTAGGTCTTCATGCCTGCTCATTTCTGCCCACAGCCAATATAACAGACTGCCTAACACATCGTTGCTGTCCAATGAAAAACAAGTATCTCTAAAATTGCAACTTTACAGGAGAGACCACAAACATCCTTTACTTTCTGTGCAAGTCAATGGAACCAGAATGATTTCCAAGCTACTTTGAAGCACTTCTATTGGTTCATTCATCATGAAATTTTCACCCAATGTAAACGACCATTGGCGTGTTCAAATGACATAGAGAACTCAAAATCGACAAAAATGAAGATGAAGTTTTTCATTGGACAGCACTGATATCACAGACCTTGGCATGTGCTGTTGTTATAAGAACCTTAAGAAATTAATCTGTAAGTGGTTGTAATGTTTTGGCTTCATACACACTGACGTGCGAACAGCTTTTCTTTTTATAAAAGCTTGCACTTATGGGTTAAACTGGGCTAATGTATCAGATTACAATGCAGCAAAGTGTTTCCCAATAGCAAGAATGTGAAGAATGGACGGTGGACGAATTGAGAGGAATGCTCTTGTCGAGTTATCTTACAAGAACAAACTCGCAAGAACAAGCGAGTGGAGGATGAGAATACACCTAGAGTTTGCTCAGGGTTAACACTGGTACACAAAACACACAAACTCAGCCTGACATGATTGCCTACTTTCAAACAGCTCGTTAAATTACTATGATGAAGCCGAAGACTAGCTGAATATGGCTATGTTTGTCTCTTAAAAAAATAAAACAGTTCTAGGTACGACGTATACCTAGAATTAGAGCTTAAAGCACAGCTGCGGGTCTGACTTGCATCCTCGGTCATTATGAATCAGTTGCAATAATTTAAAAGACAGATTTTTTTCTTCTTGGCTCGTTCTCAAAGATGATGTGTCCTCTAAATTTTTTTAGGTGGACCCAGAACGTTTATGGGTCCTTTAAACTCTCTCTGCATTACTGAATGCTGTAACTCTGGATGCAGATGCACAAGAGGGCCTTTTTAGGAAATCTTCTCCGTGTGTGGGATTTGGGCTAGTGTTCACAGTCAACATAGTAGCCTAATTTAGCCTTCAGCCTCTTTTCTTTACAGCTAGCTTCCAGCTGTGCAGGCCAGTGGAGTCCTTTAGCTGAAGAAGTTACAGTTATCGCCGGCGATAACAAAAACGTGGTGTCATCTCTCTCTCTCTCTTTCTCTGTTCAGTGCAAATTCTGAATCATTCCCACCTTTGTGTTTGTGGGAGGACATACTTTACGATCATCTGACTGTGATGAGTATTGGTTTTGCTCTGTTTTAGGCTTATATTGTGGATTTCACTGTAATGCATGATATTATTATATTATTATTAATGTTTCGATACGAATAACGCGGCTTCTAAAGGTTAAAATGACTCTCCTGCTGCTTTTTCAGTCTCCCAAAACTACTGCCTTCCTTCATAAAACCAGTTAACCTCCTCTCTCTCTCTCTCTCTCTCCCTCTTTCCTTTCTCTTTGTTTTTCTCCCTCTCTTTGTCAGTGTGGTGTGCTGGGCTCCGTGTCAGGTGGCTCTGTCTCTGGGATGGTGTGCAGGGGGCCGTGGGGTCTCGGGTGAGGGGGCAGCAGGGGCGAGGCAGGGGAGGTGGACGCTCCATTCTTGGCCAGGCCGCACGAGTGAGCCGCACACTGGATCTGCCTCAGAGTGTCCACCGCCTCGCCTTTAGCATGCTTCAACAAGTCTGCCTGACCCTGAGAAAAAGAGAGAAAGAAAGAGAGAGAGAGAGAGAGAGAGAGAGAGAGAGAGAGAGAGAGAGAGAGAGAGGAGACATGTTAGTCATTTGGACATTAATATGTATTGCTTTCCCAAGTGTTTCTATTTAACACTTCATTTATTTAATATTCCCTTTAATCTTAAGGTGTAATAAAGAAAAGCACATTATAATTTATAAATGTAACTAATTTGTATTACTTGTTGAAAGAAGCAGGTCAATTTGGTTGATTCTGTTGGATTTGAAACTCTATCAATACCAAAAAGGAGATATGTTATTATAATTGTGTGTTGCATTTGTACAGGCTCACTTCTTGGAAAGAAAAATGCATTGTTGACCTGTTTTTAGCATTTTTTAAAAAGAATTAGAGGTGCAAAATATAGGGTTTTAATTTTAACTGACATTTATTAACATGTAATTGAATTAAAGGTTCAGTATACGATCCTGGAAAATGACTGTTGATATTTGAGCTCAACAGTAAAACAAGTACACTCCTCTATTCAGTGCACCTTTAAAATCCCTGCCTCCCCAAATTTATGAGCATGCATTGCCAAGGTGAACAGCACTGGACAAGTGACCTTGTTATTGTATATCTTTGCAGCAATAAACCCTTCATCCACTGTATTGACAAATATCATGATATGCCTTTAGAGTAAACAACCACACAGAAAATACTGTAATTAATGCTAGCAGGTTGTGGGTTAACAAACTGTCGCAACAACTGCTGCCATGATGCTAACCAGCAGCTATACTAAGCATTTGCTTATTGCACCTTTAATCGGATACAGTTGTATGCAAAAGTTTGAACGCTGAACAGATTACGTTTTATTGATTTCTAAAAGAAAAAATAAGTTAACACAAGCAACAAACAGCATTTTCTGGAATTTTTTGCAAATAAACAGTAGTTGTGCGCAGAAGGGATCATTCTATAGAGGTTGTGCATCTTACTTTCACTTCAGAATTGTGTATTTTTTTTTACAATAAACATTAATAGCATTGAAATCTGGGTTGATTATAAAAGTGTAGTTGAATGTATGGGGGAAATCTCAGCGTTATGTCTAAGGCAGTAATGATGACTGAGCTGCAGTGCTCATCTTCAGCCAGCAGGAGTCACTGTGATACAACGCATCCCTTAGCCTGTTCAGCCTGCAACACTGCGGACAGAAGCACAGCTCCAGTGCAGCGGCAGTGACTTAGAAGCCTCCTCCATGTCCTTCATAAATCCTGCACTCTTTCTGGGAGCACTCCAGAGATGGAGGGATGCCGGGAGGCGGCGGAAGGAGGAAGCGGTCAGAGCAGACGGGCTGCGCGTGTGGGTGCGAGTGGGGATGCGGGTGCCAGAAATAGGAGGCGTCAGTGGGTTCGTGAGCATGTATGTAAGTTATTAAGGCGGAGAGTGAATGTGATTGTGTGCGTGTGTGAGTAAATCAGTAAGTATGTCCTTGAGTGTGGCATTCAGGCTGGGACTAATTAATGGAGGCGCCTTAAATCCTGACCACACATACACAAAGCACATGGACGCGAGCGCTCCCTGAGTCTCTGAGCAAGGACACTGGGCCTCTATCCTCCTCGGCTCTACAAAGCGTCTTAGAAGTGGGGCTGGGACACGACCGACTTCAGAGATTACTCAGATCACAGGATGCTGGTTTTCTACTGGTTCCTAAAATACAGAAGACCCTTTTCCTACAAAGCCTGGAATAATCTCCCGGCTAGCTTTTCGGGATTCCTCATCCCCTTTAGATAAGGGGAGGAGATCCAAGGGTTCATGAACACACAAGTTTATGGTAAACTGAGATGTTGGTGCTGTCGTCCCACCACTTTCACACAATCACATAAGTTTGTTGACAGTGAGGTGGGGGATTTCCAGTGTGCTCTCATGTCTATGTAGCCTATGCTGTTATAATTAGACCTGCCAGAGTCGCCAGACACTCTCTAAAACACCTCACATCCTCTATAATAACCTAAACCAGAACTAACATTGTTTCTTTACTCTTCCTGAGATAACGACTGCCCTCCTGTCCTGCCGTGTACCATTGGAAGACAGACCACCAGGGCCTCCTCTTCACGTGACACCAACCAGTTCTCCTCCTAATTCATGCCATCTGCTACACCCTCAACTGCATCACTGTGTCATCCAGATGTACCAATGTTGAGATATGATGGGACTGTTTCAGCTCTCACTTTCCACAAAGACTGAGTCAGAGACCGCCTCAGTCAGAGACCGCCTCAGTCAGAGACAGCTTCTACCTGTGCAGTTTCTAAAGCTTTTACCATCCAGTCTTCAAACAGAGATTATCTTAGTTCTATTTTGAAGTTAGCTTAATACACTGTAAATACTGTTTGACCAGAGGAGGACAGGTCTTGGTTCCTCCCAAGGTTTCTTCCTCCAGTCTTTCCTCGCCAACATTGCCTCTGGCTTGCTCACAGGAGGATACATGCTGTGACTTCATGTTTTCAAACTCCTGTGAAGCTGCTTTGTGACAACATCGTTGTAAAAAAGGCGATATACAAACAAACTTGACTTAACTTGTAAACACAGCTGGTATAAATAGCGAATGGGACAACCACTGGAGGTCCGGTGGAGTCTGAAATCTGAAAGTGATGTTAAAATATGGTGTGGGTGCACTGCTGCGAGTCTCCCTTATATTAGGTTTTTTGGAACATGTCATGTCATTATATCTCCATCTTATGAAGGTAAAAAGAAGCTCCAGCTAACATGTTTAGGAAAATGAAATACAAAATAAAGCCATACCCCTCGCTGTGTTACCGTGATTTTATCATGGGTGATCTTGGTCATGATGTGAAGTTAAAAAACTGTGACCAACATGAAACATGATAAAATATCATAATCATTAAAAGAATAGAATTAAAGTTATTATTAATAACAATCACCATAAACATAAGTATACCACCAAAAAATGTGGTTCCACTAGAACAGGGGTCACTAATAGGCGGACCGCGGTCCGGATCCAGACCCAGATGTTGTCCAATGCGGACCCAAACTGATAAACTATTGAGAACGATTTCATTTAGACTGTGTTTATTTTAAGCGGCAGAGCTTTTCTTGTCTTTACAGTATACAGGCTTTATAGCGAAGTAAACTCAGAGACCAATCACGTGCACTGTAAGATCACCAAAGGATCTCCTCAGCCAATCAGATCTGTGCACATTGGGGTGTGCGGCGCGCACACAAGTGAGGTACGAAGCGAGAAGCAGCAGACTAAAGCGAGTCAGAAAGAATAAAGTTTCAGTTGCTGATGGTATAAGATGCTGATACTAGGCTACTATCAGTATACATGATATGGCACTGAATCATAACACAAGATAGAAATGATGGTGGTCCGGACCTTGGCCTGAGGAAATCTCCCCTAACTGGACCGTACTGACCTCTTATTAAATACCCCTGATCTAGAGTATAGTATCATTGTTGAGCGTGGACTGCTGAATGAGGACAGGTGATCGTTCATCTCTATATACTGCAGTCATTTTAACTTTGAGTCGTACAATAATGAACGTATGATAATGCAGCACAGTTTAATATCGAAATCTTCACTTTACGAGGGCTTTTATCACCAAATTACCACTGCAAGTGTTATATAGCACCAATCCAGCAGTGCCTCTCTCCCCACACTGGGGCTGAATCTCAAACAGCTCCTGCTCCCTACACAGTGGGAACCCAACAGTGCACGCAACAGTGAAAAACAGCTATCAGGCATTCAGTCACATCCCCACTTGATAAATAGTGCACTACTTCGCTATAGAAGCTAGAATTTCAAAACTTGCGTGGTGCACTATTTAGAAGGTACAGAGCTGTTTGAGACTCCGTCTGAGTTGAGCCTGAGACATTCAAGTTACAATTTTTTTATATAGCAGTTTTACACTGAATCATACTGTAAGTATGCGTGTGACATTAATATAGCAAACATTAGCATGTTTGCTATATTTTAGCCTGTTAGCTGGCTGACCAGTTTAGTTCTGGTTAAGAAAATAAGTTGTCAGCCCATCAATTTAAACAAAGGTGGGCTGTTACTTCATCAGTACACTCGGTGGTCCATGCCATCAGCATCAAAGTCAAAGATTATTACATTAAAATTAGAAAAAGTAGTTTGTTCACTTCATCCTCTGATTTAACATTCTTTATCAAGTTACCACTGAGTTCTTGTTCAATGTGTTCACAATTATCAGGTTCATTCACGCAGCCACAGTAGCCACAAGCCATGTTACAAAATGTTGCAGTTCCATAGTTTCACCAGAGAGGCCACCAAATACCCAAATCTTAAATGGTGTAGCTTTAAGAAGCTGTGCCTAAGGAAAACATTAGCTGATACCAATTTTAAGGGCCAAAAAATTGTATTATTTTTATTATATTTTTATTGTAAACACTCTAACAACAATAATTAACTGATATAGTTGTCAATTCTCAAATGTTATTCTTTTTATAATTAATTAAAAAATAGGAGAAGGGAAATGCGTCTGCTTTGGAGTGATTATTGGCCATAATTTTCAAACATCTTTAATTTTTATGACTGACAAAGTTAATGAATGCTGTAGTGGAAGAGTGCTGCGACGTTGCTAAACGAGTGTTTCATGCATGGCCAATGAGAGAGTGAAGGTACATGCATGCGGGACGATGAGGGGAGCAACTAGCTGGATACTAACAAACTTCAATGCCACTGAAACAAAGACACTGATGGCAATACGCTGCTCCAGTTGTCACGGCGGAATAGAGGGATACCTGCATATTCACACATTCATCCCCTGTTCACATGTTCTCTGTGCTTCTCGTTATTGCTATGAAGACACAAGAGGGTCCAGATTGGTTTGTGTCAGATGATAACAGCAGCATTTGGGATTATGGATGCTTTTGTAGCTGAAACTCACGCTTCAAGAACTGAAGTGTGAGTGTGACCTGCTTTCAGGTCTTAGAAAGTTAATCAGCCTTGTGGGACACATGCTGATGGACCGTCCTGCTCAAATCGAGTACTGCTGTTACGTATGAGTCAGTTTTAGTGCGACTACTGAGCTCACACTGGGAACTGGACTAGGATATAGATTACTGCTAGTGTCTAGGTGATCTATTAGATCCACCAAAACAAATGCTGTACACTGTTTACATGCTGAGATACATAGCGGAAGGCCAGCCGGCATTTGAAATGGAACTGTAATCTGTTAACCTACATATTAATAAAAACTGAGTAGTCTTGTCTGCTTTTGAGGGAAGAACTCCTTTGGATATTTAGGGCCTGGTCTTCTTTGGTTTCTCTTCCTTCACACTGCCATCTTTTATGGTGCAACAAAACCATAGAAGCTACACCACCACTCTAAGCACCCATTTTCATATTCGCACTAATTTCAACTACACAGGATGAATCATGCTCTGTGTCCGTAAAAACACTTCTTCAGAGAGAAGGAGAGTAAAAGGGAGGAAGATAAAAGAAGAGTAAATCAGAATTGAAAAAAATAGTATAAGAGTAAAAAAGAAGAGAATAAACAGAATGATTGTAAAGAGTAAAAAAAAGAAGAGTGACAAGAAAGAGAAAGAGAAATAAAGAGAATGAAAGAGTAAAAGAGGAGAATGAAGGAGAAGAGCGTGAAAGACAAATAAGTGAAAGAGAAAACAGTAAAAGAGAAGAGAATAAAATAGGAGAGAATAGAGTGGTTGTGAAGAGTAAAAAAAGAGAGACAAGAGAGAGACAAGAGAGAGAAGTGAGAAAGAGAAATAAAGAGAAGAGAATGAAAGAGTAAAAGAAGAGAATGACGGAGAAGAGAGAAAGAGAAATAAGTAAAAGAAAACAGTAAAAGTAAAGAAATATAATAGGAGAGAATAGAGTGATTGTTAAGTGTAAACAAGAAAAGTGACAGAAGAGTGAAAGAAAAAAGTAAAATATAGTAACAGCAAAGAGTTTAAGAAGTAAGAGGCGAAGAGGTTAAGAAGAGTAAAAGAGGAGAATGAAGGAGAAGAGAATGAAAGAGAAATAAGAAAATAAGAAAACAGAGTAAAAGTGAAGAGAATAAAATAGGAGAAAATAGAGTGATTGTAAAGAGTAAAAAAAGAAGAGTACCAAGAGAGAGAAAAGAGAGAGAAGGAGAAATAAAGAGAAGAGAATGAAAGAGTAAAAGAGGAGAATGACGGAGAAGAGTGAAAGAGAAATAGGTAAAAGAAAAGAGTAGAGAATAAAATAGGAGAGAGAATAGAGTGATTGTAAAAAGTAAAAAAAGAATAGTGACAGATGAGTGAAAGAAAAAAGTAAAAGAAAAGAGAAAGACAAAGAGTTAAAGAGAAGAGAATGGAAGAGAGGAGAATGAAAGAGAAGATAGTGAAAGAGAAATAAGTAGAAGAGAGAATAACGAGCAGAAGAGAAGAGTGGCAGAGAAGAGAGGAGAAGAGAAGAGTAGACCCTCTTGTAACAGGATAAGCTGCTACACCTGCAGTAGCTGTAATGTGCGCAGTGCAGTGTAAAGTCCTGACCTGTACTCCGGCTACTGCAGCATATAGCCCCGCGCTTACAGTCGTGAGGAGGCTCCTTGACCTAAATAGACGTGTTCTGATATAAATAAATGATATATTTTAAAACAGATTAATTATGCATGTGGGCGTGACTCATACAGCCTTTTTGACTGGGGGGAGAGGAGGGGCCAAAATAATAAAATAAAAAAAAAAACAGAGATGTTCTGGACTCCTGTCTCAGAAACAGACCCTTCAGCACACACATACACACTGAAATAATATCATGACTGAGTGGAAGAAGCAGCGTAAACACTGAGTTTATGCAGTGACATCATTCTGGTACACCAAGCGCCTCCGGGGAAAAATCCTGGAATGTTGAGACACGTCATTCATGTGTTCCTAAACAGATTCAAACAACTGAAGTGTTTCTGCATGTGTTTTTATGTGAATTCTATAACTCACATCATGTTACAGGTATGAAAGCATGTGTACGGTGTGCGTGTCAGTGTTTTTATTGATTATACTGAAGTTAAGGATGCTGGGATTTTATATGTTAAAAAAACATATTATTGTCACTAGTAACAACACCAGAAATCATTAGAATAGATGTAAATAATCTTAAATACAGTACAAAGTAGCATAAATATCTAATTCTGAAAGAAGTAGATCATATCTTGAGCTCCAGCTTGAAGAACAAAGTGTAGTTCCAGATTTCTCCTGGACGCTCCAGACATTGTATGAATGTATTCAGTTTCTTCAGCAGCAATCTTGATTTAGCGTAATGAAGTACTGAGCATTCAAAGCAGGTATTAGATGAGAACTGTAAATATTACTGGGTCGTTTATACAAGGGGAAGCTTGGAAAGAGTTAAATAAACACACTGATGTATGTAAAAGCCTTACTTAATGTATTGATACTGTTTGAATACTTAGAAGATAAATTATATTGCTCAGTAATTAAAAGCTTCCTGTCTGAAAAAATAGCCTTGAAAAAAAAACAAGGCCAATAAAACCCAACTGGGCTGGAAATGGACATTATAATGTATGTAAATATCACTGTTTATAGCTATAATATTACCATTAGTATTAGTATGTATTTTAATTACATAAGAATGTATGTATATACACATACCAAAGACTAATAGTTTGCATACAATGGTTACGTTTACATGCAGCCTGATAATCTGTGAATAATCCGACCAATAGCTCAATCGGAATACAATACGTCCATGTATACACCTCAATCCGTATAGACTAGTCCGATTAAGGTCATTCATTAAAAATTCTTGGGTAATCCCAAGAATAATCAGTTTAATAGAATAATATTAGCCGTGTAAACGCCTGTATCCAATTACATTCCCAATCAAAAAGTTTAAATAGTCCTGTGCATGTACTATAGCGTCATAGAGGACGTTTCAACATGGTGGGAGGTAGAAACAGGTCTTCTTTAGAGGAGACAAAGTTCATGCTTCAAACCGTATAATATTTAAAATGAGTTAGCAGGATGGGTGGCTGTAAAGCTCGTGATAACAAGCTGTTCAGACAAATATACGAGCAAATGAATGAGGGTGAGTTTTCTCAAATCGGCGTATTACAAAGCTAAAAAGCAGGACAGTAAAAGTGGCTCAGATCAGCCCACCTTCCTGCTTTACGAAACTATGGATGGAATTTGTGGGAGATCAACCCCTTGCTGATGGCCGTCTATCTCTTGTGCCTTTTCATTAAACTTAGTTGAGTTGAGTAGAGTGAGCATATAAACACCTCAGTCTTAATCTATAATTGGAATGAATTCAATCAGACTGGAGAACATCTCTGCATGTAAACATAGCCAATGTAAGTATATGAACTTTGCAGGTTTTCATGTCAGACCTCAGATTAAAATCTGTATATGCTGATAAAAGTAAGGATAAAGAGAAGATTACAGCAAATGCAGGCCAAAATCTTGTAAAGGTGAAAACCTTACTGTATTAATACTATTTGAATATTTAAGTAAATATTCATAAATGCAGGCCATGTTGATGAATGTAAGTACGAAGATTACAGTCAAATAGTTGCTGATAATGATGAAGATTACAGTAAACAGGTGGGAGCTGGCTTATGAGAAATATTAAAGAAACAATATCTACATTGGATCAAATTCAACATAAGTAGGCAGCAACGGATGGTCAGATAAACCGTCCATAACAGCTCCAGTGCAGATCCTCCCCCATCTTACTGCCGGATCATACTGCTACATAGATACAAAATAAAAAAATCAATCCATACTTTCTCCTTCTCTCTCTGGGATGCAGTCCAGGAACAGCTGAGCTGCCAGTTAAATAGGTATGATATTAGATACCCTGCGAAGTGCAGATGATAAGTGAAAGGCACTGATTCTTGCTGTGTGCTGGTGTGAGACGAAGAGAGAGTGAGTGAGAGAGAGAGAGAGAGAGAAAGAGAGAGAGAAATGTCTCATAGTGGGAGTAAAAGTGAGAGATAAAGTATCCTGCCTCTCAGTTCTCTTTAGAGCTTAAGTCTCAATGCCTCTGATTAAATTACGACTTCATTAAGATATCAATCTGTCTTTCCCATATGCCACATCCCTGCGCTGTAGCTCACTGCACCAGCCTGCAAGCTCCAGTTCCCTCAACCCTGTCTTAACCTACGTGTTACTAGTAATGATATGTAGAGATTATCAGGTGTCTTCTATCAATGTAAAAGAAGCTCCACACTGTCTTTAATGCTGGATGCTTTGTAATCTTGGATGTTTCTGAGTGAGCGTGTGCATGTATTCAGAATTATAGACACTGATTACAGATCCAACACTGTAGTGTATTTCTACTATTTTCTTATTGAAAATAGCAGCTTGTGTGAGCTTCTTGTTTAGATGTTCCTGTTATACATTCAGTGGTGCAGCAGTGCCTCAGTCTACCTGCCCAGCCTATACTCTGAAAATCTCAACAAGAAGCAAACTTTAGCTTCACCAGTTCTCCACTGAAACTTCTCACTGATAAGCATGGCTCCTCAGCTCTTGTCTGATCGAAAACATTTCAGTTCATTACTTAATCTTTTTTTCACATATCTTCTCAAATATAAAACCTAGTGAGCTCCTACATAGGCAGCATTTTACGTCATAGTATGCACTCCCGTAGGCTGTCCCCATTCTTACATACCTTAAACATGCTGTCTACTGAGAAACCTTATTTTGCCCTGATTTAAAGGAACCATTGAACGCTTCCTCAGCCGCTAAGACAATCCCATGATGCAACGCAGGCAAATCTACGAGCAGTGAAGTGGTAAAATGTGAGTTATTTTGATTCTCTCTGGAGTTTTAATGTGTTTCTGGTCATATAATCACACAAAACAGTATTTTATTAACAACTCTGTAGCGAGTCCTTCACCATTTAGCAGTTTTATACTGGAGCCATTAGCATTTATGCTAGCAGATTTTTTAAGCGTCGGGCTATTGTTTTGGATAGCCGGCCGGTAGCTTAGCAACCAGCTAAACCACGGTCCGTGCTGCAGTGGGCGGGAACAAGTCATGACGCAGTCTCTCTCTAACTAGAGCGTCTCAGTAATCTGTTTTATGAGGAGAGATGAGGAGAGAACACTGATACTTAAACAGCTCCCTACATAGACAGCCTACTTAGACACTCACTAGGGTTTGAGACAGACCCAGAGTAAAGTAATAAATAAATGAGCTCTTTCATCCTGGACAACTTGCAGAACAGTGTTTAAAAGCTGTGACGGAAGCCTCCGGCCATGGCGGTTTTTAATTGCCAACTGTAATTAAAAAATAAATACAAACGTCCAGATATGGGGGCCCCCGGAAAGCAGGCTTTAGGTCAGGATCTGGTGGAAAAACTAATTATTCTGAGAGAAAAAAGACATAAAAAGGAAACACGGGGCGAGAACTATTTACCATGTGTGCGTAACTTGGCAGAAGGAAAGGGGACGGAGGAACACTGACGTGTGTAGATTGCGTTCGTGTGTGTTGATGTGACCACAAATGAAGACGCCTAATGATGTAGTTAGCAATCAGCAGCGATTAATTAGTGTGGTGTTAGCGATGAGAAGGAGGCAGGCCGCAGTGCCCTGGAGCATCATCGCTGATTAATTCCCGCTCTTGTGGCGTGTTGTGTGGTTGTGTTCTGCTGCTGTTGGGAAGCTGCCAAGACGTGGGGAAGCTGAGGCTAAACTGTGGCATGGAAAGTGGTTAATACATCAGGAGGTAGACACTAATGAACTGTTAATATGCCTTGCATGGTCACAAACTCCATCCAGCGTATGCATTTCAGGCCATGAGCTTTATTCTGGCCTAGTGCTTCCAAACAGACCACACACACACATGCACGGTGCGTATACACCGTCAGTAAAATAGGCTACAGAACAGGACTAGCAATGTAGGTGTACACTTAAAGGTACAATAATAATCTTAAGGGCCAAACTGGTTTAAATTTTTGGCTAAAATTGAAAGGAGTAGTGTCACTGAGTCAAAACATGGTATAATATAGTGGGCATGTACTACTGCTGGTTACACTGTAAAGCCTGAAGTAGTTATTTAAAGTCAGAGGTGTTGGATTTTAGTTTTTCAGAACATGTCAAAGACACATGCACACACCCTAAAAGAAGATTCAACTTAATGTTTAGGTCATAATTATACTGATAAATATTTTATGACAACAGCAAATTCACTCAAATCCTCACTGAGTTCTCTTTAGATTCATCTGCAGACTATAGCACAAGTCACGCACAAGCCATGTTCATTTGCACATTGCATGCAATTCCACATTTCCACCACAGAGGTCTCCAAATCCCCAAAACGTACATAGTGCAGCTTTAAAAGTTACAGTATCAGCTTCATATGGCTGGTCCCAACAACGAATCAAATACACACACAGGTCAGGTACTGCCCTCACTCACCTTAAGAACAGTAATGTTCCAGGCGTAACTCTCCATGGCTTTCTGCAGCTTTCGGCCCTTCAGCCCCTCTTTAGCTCCAATGCGGTGCAGGTCCTCGTGGAAGTCCAACCCTGCGGAAACAATACCCATCATTCAACTTTAGATTTATAAAAACTTTACTTACATAGTACACTATATAGCCAAAAGTATGTAGACACTTTTTTCGACTACTGAGTTCAGTAGCCACACCCACTGCTAATAGGTTAGTACAGTCCTGACTTGCAGCCCTGATTGAAAAACACTGGTGGCAGACTGGGTCACACCAAAGAGCTCTATAACTTTAAACATGGCAGTTCCTTAAACTCCTGTACCAAGATCTGCCCCTGACAATCATAAGTGCTATTGTTGTAAAATAGCCTTAGCCTCAGAAAGCGGTACACCATGCAAACTCACAGATCCGGGCTGTCCATGTCCTCTGTTGAATCATTTAGTATCTAGCAGACTATTGGACGAGTCGGGGTTTGTGAATGGGGGAGAATGCTACCTAATAGAATGCATAGCGGCAACAGCTGGGTTGAGAGAGATAATGGTCTGGGCTGTTTTCAGGGTTTGTTCTCTTAGTTCCAGTGAAGGATGTTAAGACTTTCAGCAGAATTGTTCTCCTGTGCACAAGGCAAGCTCCAGAAAGACATGGTCTCAGGGTACTGACCTTAACCCCACTAAGCACCTTAGGGAGAAACTGAAATGTTTGTGAGCCAGCCCTTTATGTCCAACATCAGTGTCTGACTTCACAAATACTCTTTTGATGGAATGAACACGAATTCCAAGAGACACACTTCAAAATCCTGTGAAAAGCCTTCCTAGAAAAGCGGAGGCTGTTATAACTGCAATGGGATGTCCAACAAGGTCATAAACATTGTCACACCCAACCAGGTGTTTCTTATTTTTACTGTTGTATTAGTAATAATATTAGTAAATACTTGTGAAGGCACTGATACTATAAAATAACTGTAATCCTGGAACAGAATAAAGCATCTGGTTGTGGTTTAAAGAATGTTTTATATGCTGTAACATTTCTCGCCAGCAGCTTCATGAGGAACCACATGAGTTGCTTTTGTAACAGGACTGAAGAAGATATAATGATGTGGGCATGTTATAAAAAAATGCACTTATGAAACTTTTAAATGGTAGTGTATATATATGTATATATATATATATATATATATATATATATATATATATATATATATATATATATATATATATATATATATATATATATATATATACACACACTACCATTCAAAAGTTTGAGATCACAGTGATTTTCTTGTTTTCAATGGGGTAGCCTTCACATAACAATGGACTGACGGGTCTCTAAAGAAAGTTTAGAAAAGTTTAGAAAGTTTCTTTCTGGTCATTTTGAGTCGGTCAGCAAGCCATCAACTGCTGATGCTTCAGATACTAAACTAACCTAGAATGTTGTTCCCTTTTATACTCACTTATTAGTAGAATGTTTTTCAGCTGTGCATCACAATTGAGCAAGAGTGTCCTAACAACCAATTAGCCCAACAACATCCTTAACTTGGATTGGCGGCCGTACCAGGAGATTTAGACAGAGGACTGAGAATTACTGATAATAGGACTATATGCAAAATAAGCCTCTATACAAAAATAGACTTTAATACAAACATTTGTATTCTTTAAAAATCATCTGATACACAATATTGTTTATAAATGGCATAAAAATTGCATGAATTGCATGAAAATTGCATGAAATGAAATTCTAAAGTGATCCTAAACTTTTGAGCGGTAGTATATACATACAGTTATGTGTCCAAACATTTGACTGGTATTTGTGATGGTCAGATGTCCACATAGTGTTTGCCTGTTTGTTCATAGTATACACAGCACCTGACTGTAATGAAGATGCATACATGGCACCAGAAATGCCTGTGTGTATGAGATGTGATGTATTGAGATTGATTCTAGTCTCAGAAAGATACAATCTCTGACATCCCCTGTCTCCTAGTTTTAAAGAAGCCTGGCCTTTAAAAATAAAAACTGAACTGACACAGCAGAAAGAGTAATTGCACAAGCATGTTCAGGAAAGCGTGTTTGGGAAAGGAAGCGCCGACTCGATTGCATTTCAGCTTTCATGGAAATCTCTCTCACATATTGAGCAGCATCAGGGAAAAAAAAACAAAAAATCAAACTGCATCTAAATGCGCTGTGGATATCAGCGATTCATTCTGGCCCGAGTTTTTTAAAGAACTGCAAGCTCTCATATGGCTTCCAGAGTAAAATCTGTTTCTGGTTTGCTGTTGAGGATATTTTCCATTGTTGTTTAGCTGGTGTGCACAAAAACAAAGCAAGTTCAGCAGATTGTGAGTTCTCCCCATTTCAGTTATGTATAAAAGCAGCCCTCAGGCTTTCTCTGAAAGGCAGAGCCTTCATTCTAAAACAAAAATATAGTATGCCTTATTAACTTGCTCTCTCTTTGTTGTAGATATGTACCAGCTCTGTAGACTGTCCAGCCAGTTCCACACACACAAGTGCTACATATGAAACTGGATTTACAGTCATATGAGTGCCTTGTGTTAATAAACTGCATTGGGAACAACAAGAAAATGTAATTATTTTTAAATATAGTTATTTTAAAGTTATTTATTTTATAATTGAATATTCACAATATCTTTTCCATATACACTACTGCTCAATAGTTTAGGATCACTTTAGAATTTCATTTCATGCAATTTTCATGCAATTCACAAACAGTATTGTCCATTTCACAATTAATTTAAGTGTATCAGATGATTTTTAAAGAATAAAAATGTTTGTATTAAAGCCTATTTTTGTATAGAGGCTTATTTTGCATATAGTCTATTATCAGCAATTCTCAGTCCTCTGTCTAAATCTCCTGGTACGGCCGCCAATCCAAGTTAAGGATGTTGTTGGGCTAATTGGTTTTTGGGACACTCTTGCTCAATTGTGATGCACAGCTGAAAAACATTCTACTAATAAGTGAGTATAAAAGGGAACAACATTCTAGGTTAGTTTAGTATCTGAAGCATCAGCAGTTGATGGCTTGCTGACCGACTCAAAATGACCAGAAAGAAACAACTTTCTTTAGAGACCCGTCAGTCCATTGTTGTGTTAAGAAAGCAAGATACTCCATTGAAAACAAGAACATTTCACTGTGATTCTAAACTTTTGAGCTGTAGTGTATGTAAAATAAGATGTGATCTGGATATTCATTTCATTATTGCTTTTAAAGATTACACATTAACTTTATTACAAATAAATTATTGCTGATATCACAGCAGTTATGGAATAATCTCCGTATCCGTTCATCAGTCTGGACATATTTTGTTAGTGTTTACACGCATGATTTACTAACACATTCAAATACGTTCATACATTCATCAGCAAATTATTTGGTGTTACATTTTCTAAACAACAGTGACTCCAAAATTTTGAATGACAGTCAGACTAGTCAGATCAGTGAAACCTCTAATACAGTGAGGTGATTTGAAGGACGTGGGTTTTCATCTCTGATTAAAACACAGAGCTAGAGAGATGAAGAGAGAGAGGGATAACAAGACAGACAGGCAGACAGGTGGTCAGGACCCCCACAGGACCGCCACAGAGCAGAGATTGTATTGTATGGGTGGTGAATCATTCTCAGCGCTGTAGTGAAACTGATATGATGGTGGTGTGTTAGTGTGTGTTAGTGCTGGTGTGAGTGGACCAGACACAGCAGTGCTCCGTGTCACAGCTGGATAGACAATGGTCCACTAACAAGAAATAACCTGCCAACAACTACATATACACTACTGCTCAAAAGTTTAGGATCACTACAATTTCATTTCATGCAATCTTCATGCAATTCACAAACAATATTGTCCATTTCACAATTAATTTTAGTGTATCAGATGATTTTTAAAGAATAAAAATGTTTGTATTAAAGTCTATTTTTGTATAGAGGCTTATTTTGCATTTAGTCCTATTATCAGCAATTCTCAGTCCTCTGTCTGAATCTCCTGGTACAGCCGCCAATCCAAGTTAAGGATGTTATTGGACTAATTGGTTGTTAGGACACTCTTGCTCAATTGTGATGCACAGCTGAAAAACATTCTACTAATAAGTGAGTAGAAAAGAGAACAACATTCTAGGTTAGTTTAGTATCTGAAGCATCAGCAGTTAATGGCTTGCTGACCGACTCAAAATGACCAGAAACAAACAACTTTCTTTAGAGACCCGTCAGTCCATTGTTGTGTTAAGGAAGAAGATACTCCATTAAAACAAGAACATTTCACTGTGATCCCAAACTTTTGAGCGATAGTGTATATATATATATATATATATATATATATATATATATATATATATATATATATATATAGATATATAGATAGATAGATAGATAGATAGATAGATAGATAGATATAGAGTGTATACAGAGAGAGAGAGAGAGAGAGAGAGAGTGTGTATAGGTGTGACATGCTCTCTGGGTGCCAGAGCTAAAGGTGCCAAAATGCTTCTCTTGTCTGAGCACCTGCCACAGACTCGCAGCTGAGCCCACACCCACACGGGCAACCTTTCAGTCAGAACAACTGATTCAGAGGCGAACGCTGAGGCATAAATACCAGCCTGCGTGGCCTTTGACACAAAAGAATGGAGACATTTATTGCTTTGGCTTTGATTCATGCAGCCATTTTCACACATACCAACCTCCCAGCACCACATACACCTGCTTCAGCTGAGCCAAGCGCTCTGCATCTGCTTTTTAAAAGGCTCGTATCACTGAACAGGAAGTCTTCCCTCACTTTTCTTCCCTCACTCTCTGGGGTACCTAGTATACTCCTCTCCCAACTCACTGCTGGATGTTTCCATCACACTTGGAACTTGGAAATCTTAACTTTACCTATAGGGAAATTGATTGGCCTAATATTTGGAACAATGTGGATGCTGCCTCCAATAATGCTGACCATGACCCGACTCATTTCCTACGTAGGTTTTACTTGACACCCCCCAAAAAACTTCATTTAGTTAAAAAATTGCTTTCCCTGATTTGTGTTGTGGTGGTGAAATTAGCTGTCTGGGAGAAAAAATAAATAAATGGGTGTCTTATTTGACCTGCTTATTACTGAAATACCATGATGTGTACAGCTACTACTTTTAAATCATGACTCTGTTTGTCTCTGTCTTGGTCTAACTGTAGTAAAGAACTGCTATTGGAAATGCCTATAGCTGGACAGCATGGTGCAAAGCAGTGGCTGGGTTAGTAAAAGATGTGTATTTATATATATATAGGTGAGTTGCACATACATTTAAGTAATTTGTCTGTAAGTGAACATGACTATATCGTGAAGCTAGTTTGGTGTCTCCTCCTAATGATCTGCTTAAGGCAGATCGGACATTCGCATGGTCTGTGGAGCACGGTCGAGCTTTTGATTCAGTTAAGGCTGCTATATTTATATGTGTGTGTGTTATAATATATTTATACTCTGTGGTGTATGTATATATGTATGTAAGTATATATAAGTTCATTATATGTGGAAATAAAGCTGCAAAAACAGTACATTTATGACAAGAACAACAATATTACAATATTGACCAATCAAGTATTCAGCTTCATAATGACTCCTTGAAAAACTCCAGCTATTAGTTGCAAAGTTGTTATTATAACATCATTGTAAAAAGCGCTATACCAATAAACTTGACTTGACCTGACAAGAGAGTAAGAGAGAGAGAGAAAGCCAGAAAGAAAGAGAGACGGAAGGATGAGATGAAAGAGAGAAAAAGAAAGAAGAGTGAGAGAAAAAGAAAAGAGACAGGAACAGATGGGAAAGAGAAAAAGAAGAGTGAGAGAAAAAGAAGAGAGACAGGAACAGATGGGAAAGAGAAAAAGAGAGAGGAACAGAACGAAGGGGGGGAAGAGAGAGAGAGAGAGAGAACAGACATAGGCGAGTGGGGGAGAAAGGAGAGAGAGAGTTGAGAAGACAGAGAAAGAGAGAAAGAAGGAAGAAAGTAAGACACATTCTATTATATTACGTTATGTTAGAGAAATTAACTAATGATAACATACACAGCACACACCGGTCTCTCAACCTGTCACGCCAATAAAGCATATCTGATCTGGTGCGACTCGAAAGGAAAGAAAATGTAGGAGAGAGAGAGAGAGAGAGCAAAGAAAGAGGAATGAGAGAGAGAGAGAGAGAGAGAGAGCAAAGAAAGAGGAATGAGAGAGAGAGAGAGAGAGCAAAGAAAGAGGAATGAGAGAGAGAGAGAGCAAGTTTAAAACACAAAAAAGAGACAGAGAGGTAGATACTTTCACACATACCGACCTTCCAGCACCACATACACCTGTTCAGCTGAGCCAGATGCTCTGCTTCTGCTTTTTAAAGAGCTCGTATCACTGAACAGGAAGTCTTCCCTCACTTTTCTTCCCTCACTCTCCGGGGTACCCCAGTGCACTCCGCTCCCCACTCACTGCTGGATGTGTGGGGTCAATCAACAGGCCTGGTATCCAATATATATGTCCTCTTATTCAAATCTATTAAAGGTCTTACAGCTGTCCATCACACTTGGAGGTCTTAGCTGTATTGATGAGCATAATGACAGAATTCTGATTGTGAGCTGATTTACTTTTACTAAGTTCAAGTTTTAAAAATTGCTGTTTTCTGTTTTATCTGAGCTGCTTATTACTGAAATATCATGTGTCCAGCTACTACTTTTAAAATATAACTCTGCATGTTTCTGTCTCCATTTTACAAACAACAACCTACTGTGTTTGTTTAAAAACTGTTGGCTCTACATCTGCACCCACCACACTCCCTCTTCTACACTCAGTGGCTGCAATCTTACACTGATTCAATATACATGGAAGTGTCAACAGCTGCACTACATGCTGCAAAGCTACAAACTATCAATGCATGCATCTCAGTGGCTGTGTTAGTAAAAGATCCGCAGCCAGTTGCACCAGATTGATTGTGAGATTGATCGTAAGTTGGGGTGTAAGCGCTTATGATGAGAGTAGTACGTTGGAAACTAGTGACCCACAGATTTCTGGTTGCGCCGCAGACACTTACAGTACATCTTAACTAGTAGCACATGAAGTGACCAAAGATCAAAGCACTGTCACGTATAATGACATCTTCACTCTCTGCAGCCAATCAGCAACGCTTCCCACACAAACAGGAGGTATTTCATGCATGACCTCTGTGGAAGACTGAGAGAAAAGGGTGAAGTAAGAGACAGAGGGAGAAAAGAGAAAAAGGTAGAGAGAGAGAGAGAGAGAGAGAGGGAGGGAGAGAGAGAGAGAGAGAGAGAGAGAGAGAGAGAGAGAGAGAAAGACAGACAGACAGGGAGGGAGACTGTGACAAAGTTGAGAGTCAGAGAGACAAACAGAGAGAGAAGTACATTGAGAGAAAGAGAGGTAGATAGAGGAAGAGAGGTAGATAGAGGAAGAGAGGTGGATAGAGGGAGAAAGAGGTAGAGAAATAGAGGTAGACAAAAAGAAAGAGGGGAGAGAGAGAGGAAGATAGATGGAAAGAGGTCAAAGAGGTAGACAAAGAGAGGTAGATAATAAGGTATAGAGAGAGAGAGATAGAGAGGTAGATAGAGAGTGAGGTAGGTAGATAGACAGATAAGAGATCCCAGTAAACGAGTGTGCATGCGCCTGCATTCATGTTTGTGATGCTGTCTAATGACAGATAATGCCGCTGAGTGACAGGTTACATGGTTTCTATGGAAACGGCAACGTGCAAAAGAAAAAAAAAACTATTGAAAACTGTTGACTCCTGATTGGCTGTGTTGATGCACCATGTCTGAGCGTGGACATCAGAGGTGCCAGGATGAAGGGATCAGGGGAAAAGAAAGGAGAGAAAAGAAACACAAAGAAGAAAGAAAAGCGACTCTCTTTCTCCTTATTCTTTCTTTCTCTGTCTTTCCCTCTCTTCTCATCTCTCTTGTAAAGGGACGAAGAGCAGTAAGGATGGAGGGTCATCAGCACCTTCAACAGACCCTCACACACTAATTAAGAGACAGACAGCTGTGACTCTCAGATAGACAAGCCCTGATACGCAGAGAGAAAGAGGGGGAGTTGGGGGGCGGGGGCTGGTGATAACAGCTTACTCTTACTCTTCTTCTTCTTATTATTATTATTATAATTATAATTATTATTGTTCTTTAATGATTATTTTAATACATGCCATGAAAGGAAGCTAGTACGCTTTTCCAGTTTTCCCATTTGCTTTAGTGTGTTCTGCAGCTTTCTGTGCATTTGGAGGACCAGTACACACCAGAGTTTTCTCAGCTACATGAATTCTAGCCCTTTTCTCGATTACAAGATGACATCATCTCGTAACACAATCCTTAATCCTTAATGTCCTGCTCCAGTCCAGCTTGTGAAAGTGAAACTGCTACTAACTACTAAAAGCTTTACCTGACTGTCAGGACTCTGGCTCTAAGTGAGACAGCAGAATAACCACAGTGGTGTGGAGGCGGAGCCTGTAGCAGGATGCTGCTCTGATGGTTAACCAATCAGAATAAGGTGGGTTCATTGAGAGGTGGGGCTTAAAGACACAGGAGCTCTAATGGAACATGTCATAGGTGTACAGTTTTGGGGAAAACTTATTTCCAGTACACCCCAAGAATAAAAGTATTAATGAGAAATAGACAAAGAAACTGAGAGAGAAGAAGTGAGAAACAGAGAGTAAGTGAATGAAAGTGAGATAGAGAGAGAGAGAGAGCGAGAGAGAGATATTTACTGTACCTTTGTTGTCAAACAAAAAAAAACGTTAAAAAAAATAACTGCACGTAATGCCTGGTTCACACTACATGACTGGCTGTGCTGCTGTAGTCGTGGGGCTTTCAGTTGTTGTAGCTTTCACACTACATGACTGATCTGCAGCACACGGTCACGAATTACACGATTTTCACTCTGCCGGACCGCCCACTCATCTGGCTGCTGACCAAAAACACGAGAACTCAACTCTCGTGAGAACTAAAAGCAAGTGTGAACTAGCGATACTGCATAGAACAAACGTTATTTCCAAAACGGACGTCAACAAACAAGCAACACAAGTTGTCACTGTGCTGATCTGAAGTGATGAAAGAAAGAAGAGAAAGGAACGAATATGGAAGAGAAGATGGATAAAGGCACGGGGCCATTAGGGACGGTCTGTTCTGCAGAGAGAGTTGGAGGTAAATACTTTATCGATGAGAACGCAGTGACGGTGAAGCGGTTCTCTCTATACCATTGGCTGTAGCTAGACGCTGCTGTTGACCCTCAGTCGCTGACTGGCCTAGATGTTCAACATGCTAGATGTTTTCCGGGCGTCTGTGATTAGTCGGCGAGCACTCGGTGACGGCCTGGTGAGCGTCTTTCAGCAGTTCACACTACATCACTGGTTGGTTGCCGATACACCTCCGAGCAGAGGCTTTTGTTGGGAACCACAAAAAACAGTCGCCGACTGAAACACCAGACTAAAATCGTGTGAACCAGACATAAGAAGACATTCTTAACATTCTGAGTAAATGAATGTAGGAATACCGAATTCTGCTGAATCTATTAACCCTGAAACTTTCACACTAATACAAACGAGAACATGTACAAATACAAGGCTTTGTTCTGGCAGTGTTAATCACACATCACTTCACTGCGAAAAAAAGACAATTTATGCCCATAAAGCTCCTTTAATCTAGAACTGAGAGATACAGAGAGATAGAGAGAGAGAGAGAGAGAGAGAGAGAGAGAGAGGCAAAGAGACAAAGAGATGTAAAGTAATATGAAACTGATAAATGACTAAACATTCAGAGGCACCTCTGAGAACAGAATAGGAGTGTGTTCCTGCAAGTGTCTATTTTTGTGCGAAACGGAGGAGAGAGCCATTAGAGAAGCATGATTCAACCTCAGAATATGAGAGAGAGAGTGAGAGAGGGAGAGGGAGAGAGAGAGAGAGAGAGAGAGAGAAAGAAAGAGAGAGAGAGTGGGCGAGAATCTGGCGGGGGAGCGAGATGAACTTGTTTACTTATTGATATTCTTCTGTCACTCTCTCTCTTTCTCTCTTTCTTAAGCAGTGGCTACATGAGGATAGCATCGCCATGGCAATACAGGCCCAAACAGACTGTCTTTACAGAAATGAGAGCTTAAAAAAACTGCTACTCTTCACACACGCTCACAGTCTGAGGAGCGTTCATCATCTAATACAGCTAATGAAGCCTAATGACTGTGTCCTTTACATCAGTACTCTTCCTCAAAGAGAGAGAGAGAGAGAGAGAGAGAGAGAGAGAGAGAGAGAGAGAGAGAGAGAGAGAGAATAGAGAGAGAGAGCTGGATGTTGGATGGCAGAGGGAGAGAAAGGGTTAGGGTAAATGTTGGCAGAGGGAAAGAGACAGAAAGGGTAAGAAAGAAGAGAATGGGGTTAATGTTGGAAGGAACAGAAAGAGGGAGGGGGTAAGAAAGAGAAAATTAGAGTGAGACAAAGAGAGAGACACAGGGAGAGAAAGATGGAGAGAGAGAGAGAAAGAGTGAGGAGAAACAGAATGAGGCTAAAGAAAGCACTGGGGTAAATGTTGGACGTGAGAGAGAAAGACAGAGACAGAGAGAGAGACTACAGGGGTTAATCGCTGAGAGCTAAGAGAGAGAAAGAGATAGAGAGAGAGGGAGAGAGAGATATAGATTGAGAGTGAGATTAAATGAACTCTAAGAGAAGCTTTAGGGGGCCAAACCCCCTGTGATGCCTCAAAATGATGGATAACCCCTTATTTTCCTGTGTGTGTGTGTGTGTGTGTGTGTGTGTGTAAAACTATGCCTACAGAAGTTGATTGTATCACCTTCTTTTACTACACAACACGTACGCACATACAGGCACATACACACTGATGAAGCAACTTCACAGCAAGTCACACATTACTCCTTCTGTACGTCTAATACAAACTGTGTGTGTGTGTGGGTGTGAGCGTGTGTGTGTGTGTGTGTGTGTTGGTATGTGTGTGTATGTGTGTGTGAGTGTGTGTGTATGTGAGTGTGTGTGTGTGTGTGTATGTGCGTGTGTGAGTGTGTGTATGTGAGTGTATGTGTGTGTGTATGTGTGTGTATGTGCGTGTGAGTGTGTGTATGTGAGTGTATGTGTGTGTGTATGTGTGTGTATGTGCGTGTGAGTGTGTGTGTGTGTGTGTGTGAGTGAGTGTGTGTGTGAGTGAGTGTGTGTGAGTGTGTGTGTGTGTGTGTGAGTGAGTGTGTGTGTGAGTGAGTGTGTGTGTGAGTGAGTGAGTGTGTGTGAGTGTGTGTATGTGTGTGTGAGTGTGTGTGTATGTGAGTGTGTGTGTGTGTGGGTGTGTATGTGCGTGTGAGTGTATGTGAGTGTATGTGTGTGTATGTGTGTGTATGTGCGTGTGAGTGTGTGTGTGTGTGTGAGTGTGTGTGTGTGTGTGTGTGTGTCTATGTGAGTGTGTGTGTGTGTGCGTGTGAGTGTGTTTGTGTGTATGTGTGTGTGTATGAGTGTGTATGTGAGTGTGTGTGTGTGTATGTGTATGTGTGTGTATGTGCGTGTGAGTGTGTTTGTGTGTATGTGTGTGTATGTGAGTGTATGTGTGTGTATGAGTGTGTATGTGAGTGTGTGTGTGTGAGTGAGTGTGTGTGTGAGTGTGAGTGTGTGTGTCTATGTGAGTGTGTGTGTGTGTTTGCTCTCCTGCTGTTCAGTAAGTAAACAGACAATAATAAATCACCTTATGATTCATTCCCGCGTCTCTGAAATTAAAGGCTTTCAGAAGCGTAAAGACTCTCTCCGTCAGTGTCCATTGATCTGTGTATGTTTTGTATCCGGGTCTGTCTGATTATATTGAACTGCCAATCAGAACGCTCCACTCCACAGTCCTCCGGCAGCACCGCCGACTGGCTAATTAAAACAGGGCTAAACAACAGCATCAGCACAGCTGCCCTGTCTTCGTAAGAGACACTTTTTCACATTAATTAACAAAAGTAAAATATTACACTCATTCAAATTAAAAGCTCAAAACTATTTGTTATGGGTTAAAGTGATTCAGATTAGCTTTAACAACATTTTACCCACTAATAGAACATATACTTTCTATTTATGTACACAATATATATGGGACATATTACTGTGAAGTACTGTTATGTTGCTGCTGTTGGAACAAAAGCTTTTATCTTCAAGTTTTTAATATCACTTTAAAATGTGTGTTGTTTAAAAGTATGCTTTTGCTTCTCGGATAGCAAAACGCTGATTATGGGACGTTATTAACACATTTAGGTAATATATTTATGTAACACATATGAAACATAACACTGCTACATACTGATTCTAATATAAACGTATTAGGCACATAAGGATGGATGAAATCATGCCAGTATGCAGAAATGGAATATACACAAATTAACATGATAAATAACAATAAAACAGCACTGCTAATCTGACCTAATGGAGCAGTGACTGTCCAAAACTACTTCTATAAAATATATTATAAAACTATTAATATCAGCCTGACATTCCTTTTTATATTACTGGTAACTTTTACTGTCTGGTTGCTGCTTGGTTACTGTTGTACTTCTCCATTCATTTATTTATTGTCTTTTTTTTTATATTTTTTCATTTAATCCTTATTTGATTTACTTAATAATGTTATTTTATATTGCAATTTTTAGATCAGTTTATTTTAATTTGATTTTCTTACTCTTAATTGTTACTATGATGATAATGATGTATGTTTTGTATGTTTTAAGTCATTTTTCACTGCCCAAATTTCTTAAATCCTTGATTTTTGTATAGTCTTAAGTACACTGTAAAGACGGGTCACCCCCTTTCACTCAATTCAGTATAATACGACTGATTCATATTAAATGTATATGGGACATATAATTATTATTATTATATAATTAAATGTAACATGCAAAAAACACACATAGGAAATACAAAATACCCTGACATCCTGACAAAATGTGTGTGTGTATGTGTATATATATTAGGGATGTAAGAAAATATTGAAAATATCGAATATCGGGTTTTTATGTTTAGTGATACTGTATCGATTTTCAAAAACACAGTATCGATACACAGATTCCTGGCAGACAGTGAATCATTGTGTGTTGTGATTAAACCTCTGACCACTAGATGTCAGTGTTGGAATCCATCTTCAGCTCCACTCCAACATTAACAAGCAGCACAAGGGCGCAGTGCTGTTGTAAGCATTGATAAACCTGTTCAGGTAGTGGTGTGTTTTAATAGTAGGATTTGAAAAATGGCTATATATCACTTTGCTTGCAGTATCGCAATATATATATGTGTGTGTGTGTGTGTGTGTGTGTGTGTGTGAGTGTGAGTGTGTGTGTGTGTGTGGGTGCGTGTGTGTCTTACCTGCTCGTTGTGCTTGTGTGAGTTTGCAGTAAACACTGTCTGCTGATTCAATCAAAGTGCGACTAGTCTGGATCATCTACAGGAAACCAGAGACAGGAAACAGGAAGTCAGGTCTCCACAGGAAGTGGGACACACACACAAAGTTTTGTACTACATGGAGATTCAGTACCTTTTCAGGCCTGAATAAACAACAAATGTGCTTCCTGCTGCAGAGAGAAGGGAGATCAGTAGCATTTCATTGTTTCTGTTACTGCCCAGGGACTTCATTCATCCATTTACAAACAAACACACACCCAGATCCAGACCCAACCCCTCCCTGCCCACAAACCCACAAACACAGACACCTTGAGTTCAGCAAAGCTAAGTGTGTGCGTTTCTATGTAAGTAGGTTCTGGCCGAACCTGTGTTCCACTCAAAAGCCTCTACAAGGAAATGCCTAATTGAAAGAAACTCATAATTGTAATTTGAAGATACCACGCTCCC
The DNA here is from genome assembly GCA_021613375.1 of Megaleporinus macrocephalus. Lineage (NCBI taxonomy): Eukaryota > Metazoa > Chordata > Actinopteri > Characiformes > Anostomidae > Megaleporinus > Megaleporinus macrocephalus. Next base: position 12,356,460 of record CM038719.1, read on the forward strand.
AGTTCTATTTTAGTTTCATCTGACTGAAGTACGTCGTGTTGTCTTCATGCTCGTGTGCCATTTTTAGACGCACATCTCTGCGCTGTGCTTTTTGCAGAGGAGCTTTGCATGAGGTGCATTAGTGGAGATGTCTGCTTTGCAGTTCACTGCTTACTGTTATCTGTGTAAACGCTCCTCCTGCTGTTTTCAGGTCATCCTGCAACTTCAAGCGGCTGCTTCTCTCTGACTCTTCTTATCATTAGCCTGAGAGTGAAATGGTGAAAGAGGTGCACCTCTGTGGGGACGATCAGCTGTGGTTTTATGATCAGCTGGCAAATGCAAACTCCTCATCTCTAGTAGAGTCTTCAGTAAGTTTTTGATTGTCTTGGCATGAAATGTAGTTATACTGGCTGTACAGTACTGTGCAAAGACTTAGGCATGTGGGGACATCATTATATATAAAAAGCTATTTTTACAGACAGGAAGCTTTTTTTACTGAGCAAAACAGTAAGTAATGCTTTTACACAAGTCAGTGTGTTTATTTAACCCTTTCCAAGCTTCTCCTTGTGAAAACAACCCAGTATTATTTACAGTTGTCATCTATTACCTGCTTTAACTGCTCAGTACTTCATTAAGCTAAATCAAGGTTGCTGCTGAAGGAACTGAATACATTCACACAATGTCTTGGACGTCCAGGAGAAATCTGGAACTACACTTTCTTCTACTTTTATCATTATATCTAGTGTTCTTATTGGTGAAAATACACTTACTGAGATTAACAATGAGCTTTGGTGTCAAAGACTAAGATTTGAAGTAGATATGTGCACTGTAAACATATTAAGTAATAAATGTGTCTGAACACTTGCTACTCCTCACTGTATCTATAACAGACACAAAGCATCACTACAGAAGACTTGTGTCCATGTGTTGGCAGATCACTACTAGGATAAACTACAATTAACAACTAAGGTAAGAAACAAATGAGTAAATTAGATTTTTCACTGGAATATGACTTCAGTAGAGGCTTGACTACCAGGAGTGGTGCACACTGTGGCAGCTGCTTTCAGCTGTGTTTTACAAATACACACACACATACTGATGCACACAAATTATATATGAGGCTGTCTGTTCAGATCAGTATGGAACTTGACTGCAGGGAAAGTACTGCCTGCTACAACACTGCGCCTGTTATGTGTGTGTGAGTGTGTATGAAGTAGTGTGTGTGTATAGATTCTTACACAGTGTTAAGTGAAGGAACTAACTGTGTACTGTGTGATAGATTCATGTGTGACATGATGGCTATGCGTAAGGTGCCACATGTGCACCGGTTCAATGCACCACCTACTACCAGGACAGACTGTCAATATGCACGCTCCGCCCACAAACACCTATATATATATATATATATATTCACACACACACACACACACACACACACACACACACACACACATACATACAAAAAAATCATCCATTTGTTACAAATCAATAACAAAATAAAACAATTCCTTATATTAGAGTAATCTATAAATTAGTCCTTAGATTAATCAACTAACCCAAAAAAAAAAATCATTAGATTAATCGATTATGAAATTAAACATTAGGTGCAGCCCTATATATAACAACATAACACTTTTTAAAGATCCGTTTAGCTACAACAACATAAACTCAATTTCCTGGACAGTGATTAAGCCTAGCCCTGGACTACATTTGACATCCTTTGAACGAAGAAACTACACAAAATGCTGTGTAGTCAAGGATTAGGCTTAGTCTGGTCTGCTAGTACAGCATTTAAAACCTCTGTATTATGAAGCAAATTCTAAACTCCTGCCTGAATTCATTTTGAGGAAAAATCTAATGTATTTATAGGCAGAGCATGTATAGGTCCACTGAGTGAGTGAGGTCTAATTTACTGTCAATGTTTAATAACCCACAGAGAAAAATCAGCCATCACTTTCTGAGCGTAACTACACATTTGTGAGTGCTAACTAGTAAATGATGAGTTTTAACTTGTATAACTCCATATTTTCCAATATACAGTAGCATGACAGTGGTAACAGTGTGTAGATAATATATTAGCTAAGAGGGAGGAGTTCTGCATATGGTCTCCTCTCAGTCTTTTTTTGCCATTTACGCCAAATGTCAATCAGCCAGGACATATTTAAAGGCTAACGTAGATAACAACTAACACAATCATATAACCTACTGCACTGAATGACATCCTGTTATCTACAACTGAACACAAACACACATACACACCTTAATGCATTTTTATAGATAACAGTATGTCATACAACAACAGAACCGACGTAAGGAAGTCTGTCTGATCTCAACACAGATTCAAACACATAGTTGATGATTAAAGGATGCAGGTAACATTTCATTTTGTTTAATGTGACGAACCTTTTTTGCATCTGAATTTATTTCTATCATTTACATCAAACAAAAAGTGTAATAACTTGCTGTATTGTGGCGAGAGAGGATTATATACACATAACTCACACATCAAACCATGATCACACAGCCTGTTACTCTTATTCTGGAATACTGGTCCCATTTATAAAGTTTAAAAACTTGAATCCGGTCACTTTGGGGCCAAAAATACAGCCTGCAGATCCACAGACATATTAACTCTGGACACCTGGACCTGCTAGCAGTCAGTGAGGGAAGTAATTTGACTCACTGCTATGAGAAAGTGGCAAATTCTGAAAATATATGAATAAAACCATCACACGTACACTGATCAGCCATAACACTAAAACCATCTTCCTGTGTCTACACACATAGTAACACACATCTGTTTCTCTATATACTTTCTTAGCCCCCTTTTACTCTGTTCTTCAATGATCCCCCAAAGGACCACCACAGAGCAGGTATTATTTAGGTGGTGGGCCATTTACAGCACTGCAGTGACACTGATGTGGTAGTGGTGTGCTGGTGTGAGTGGATCAGACACAGCAGTGCTGCTGGTGCTGTCCATTTTATTAGACACTAGATGTAAAGTCACAGACACCAGCTCATCTGATGCCACACAGTCTGTGTTGGTCATCCTCTAGTCCTTTATCAGTGGTCACAGGAGTCTGCCCACAGGACACTGTTGGCGGGATGTTGCTGGTTCTTGGTCCAGCAGAGACACTGAGGTGTTTAAACACTCACCAGCGCAACCCACTAACACACCACCACCACGTCAGTGTCACCGCAGTGTTGAGAATGATCCACCTTACTAATAGTACCTGCTCTTTGGTGGTCCTGTGGGGGTCCTGACCATTAAAGAAAAGGGTAGAAGAGGATTAAGAATGCATGCAGCAAATCAGATGAACTACAGTCTGTAATTGTTGAACTACAAGGTGCTTCTACATGGTAAGCGCGGCTGATAAAACAGACAGTGGGTGTAGATATAAAGGGGTTGTTTAAATGCTATGGCTGGTAGGTGTAGGGTTTTACTATACTGATATATATATATGAATGTAAACTTTTCTTTATTATTATCTTTAACAAGTTCTGGGGCAGCTGGATGTGCGGTGGACTTTGCCTGCTTGTTTTCTAGCGCATGCGCATACCGTGTCGTAGGCAGTGAGGACTTTGCGCAGCAGCTCCGGGACGGGTCCCTGCGCCTCCATGGTGGGGTAGGCCTCGCTCAGGTCCACTGTAACCCGCAGAGAGCGCTCGCTGTTCAGCAGCCACGAGGACACGGTCAGGATACACTGCTTCATGTTGGCTGCCGGGGTCAGACCACACAGCTCCTTAAAGGACACCATGGCGTTCTGCCAGAGAGGGACACACAGCATAAGACTTACAGCTACATAAACACACACATTTACAAAAACACATTTACAAACACACATTTACAAACACACACTTACAAAAACACATTTACAAACACACATTTACAAACACACATTTACAAACACACACTTACAAAAACACATTTACAAACACACATTTACAAACACACACTTACAAACACACACTTACAAACACACATTTACAAACACACACTTACAAATACACACTTACAAACACACATTTACAAAAACACATTTACAAACACACACTTACAAACACACACTTACAAAAACACATTTACAAACACACACTTACAAACACACATTTACAAACACACACTTACAAAAACACACTTACAAAAGCACATTTACAAACACACATTTACAAACACACACTTACAAACACACACTTACAAACACACACTTACAAAAACACATTTACAAACACACACTTACCAGAACACATTTACAAACACACACTTACAAACACACATTTACAAACACACACTTACAAAAACACATTTACAAACACACACTTACCAGAACACATTTACAAACACACACTTACAAACACACACTTACAAACACACATTTACAAACATACACTTACAAACACACATTTACAAAAACACATTTATAAACACATTTACAAACACACACTTACAAAAACACATTTACAAACACACACTTACAAACACACACTTACAAACACACACTTACAAACACACACTTACAAACACACATTTACAAAAACACATTTACAAACATACACTTACAAACACACATTTACAAAAACACATTTACAAACACACATTTACCAGAACACATTTACAAACACACACTTACAAACACACATTTACAAACACACACTTACAAAAACACATTTACAAACACAAATTTACAAAAACAGATTTACAAACACACATTTACAAACACACACTTACAAAAACACACTTACAAACACACATTTACAAAAACAGATTTACAAAAACACATTTACAAACACACACTTACAAAAACACATTTACAAACACACATTTACAAACACACACTTACAAAAACACACTTACAAACACACACTTACAAACACACACTTACAAACACACACTTACAAACACACATTTACAAACACACACTAACAAAAACACATTTACAAACACACACTTACCAGAACACATTTACAAACACACTTACAAAAACACATTTACAAACACACACTTACAAAAACACATTTACAAACACATTTACAAACACACACTTACAAAAACACATTTACAAACACACATTTACAAACACACACTTACAAAAACACATTTACAAACACACACTTACAAACACACATTTACAAACACACATTTACAAAAACACATTTACAAACACACATTTACATCAGCACTTGTTTTGTGTTGTAACATCCACAGTCACTTGTCCTATTAAGAATTTCTGTGTAATTATTTTATGCAGTGCGAATGAAAACACTTTATCTTAAGTGTCTGTAACAACTGTGTAGTTATAAATGAACACCACATGTAATAACAATGTAACTACTAATGAGGTAGCCACTGTTACAGCTGGATTACAGTCACACAGCTTATAACTACACATGTGCATCACCGTTTTGCCTCATGTAATTACATAAGTGTGTCTTGATGGTTGTATCTATCTATCTATCTATCTATCTATCTATCTATATCTACATATCTATTTATATCTATTTGTGGGCTGTCGAATTTAACGCTATTAAAAAAATAATGTCGTTAACACTAATTCTATTTGTCCCTGCGAGTCATCCGTAGTTCATGTTGAGACTTGACTGCGCACTGCATCTCTCGTTAAGAGTAGAGGGGTAAGTAACCAGTAAACAAAGGTGTCAAAAGTATTCACATTCATTACTCAGGTAGAAGTATAGATACTGGGGGTTAAAAATATACTTCTGAATGTAGTTTAGTACAATGTCAATATATTAAAGAAGCATATCTGTGTACTACTGAGCATTAACAAGTACAGATAATGGAGTGTAAATGTAAGGAGTAGAAAGTACTGATAATGGAGTGTAAATGTAAGGAGTAGAAAGTACTGATAATGGAGTGTAAATGTAAGGAGTAGAAAGTACTGATAATGGAGTGTAAATGTAAGGAGTAGAAAGTACTGATAATGGAGTGTAAATGTAAGGAGTAGAAAGTACTGATAATGGAGTGTAAATGTAAGGAGTAGAAAGTACAGATAATGGAGTGTAAATGTAACGAGTAGAAAGTACTGATAATGGAGTGTAAATGTAAGGAGTAGAAAGTACTGATAATGGAGTGTAAATGTAAGGAGTAGAAAGTACTGATAATGGAGTGTAAATGTAAGGAGTAGAAAGTACTGATAATGGAGTGTAAATGTAAGGAGTAGAAAGTACAGATAATGGAGTGTAAATGTAACGAGTAGAAAGTACAGATAATGGAGTGTAAATATAAGGAGTAGAAAGTACTGATAATGGAGTGTAAATGTAACGAGTAGAAAGTACTGATAATGGAGTGTAAATATAAGGAGTAGAAAGTACTGATAATGGAGTATAAATGTAACGAGTAGAAAGTACAGATAATGGAGTGTAAATATAAGGAGTAGAAAGTACTGATAATGGAGTGTAAATGTAAGGAGTAGAAAGTACTGATAATGGAGTGTAAATGTAAGGAGTAGAAAGTACAGATAATGGAGTGTAAATGTAAGGAGTAGAAAGTACTGATAATGGAGTGTAAATGTAAGGAGTAGAAAGTACAGATAATGGAGTGTAAATGTAAGGAGTAGAAAGTACTGATAATGGAGTGTAAATGTAAGCAGTAGAAAGTACAGATAATGGAGTGTAAATGTAAGAAGTAGAAAGTACTGATAATGGAGTGTAAATGTAAGGAGTAGAAAGTACTGATAATGGAGTGTAAATGTAAGGAGTAGAAAGTACAGATAATGGAGTGTAAATGTAAGGAGTAGAAAGTACTGATAATGGAGTGTAAATGTAAGCAGTAGAAAGTACTGATAATGGAGTGTAAATGTAAGGAGTAGAAAGTACTGATAATGGAGTGTAAATGTAAGGAGTAGAAAGTACTGATAATGGAGTGTAAATATAAGGAGTAGAAAGTACTGATAATGTAGTGTAAATGTAAGGAGTAGAAAGTACTGATAATGGAGTGTAAATGTAAGGAGTAGAAAGTACTGATAATGGAGTGTAAATATAAGGAGTAGAAAGTACTGATAATGGAGTGTAAATGTAAGGAGTAGAAAGTACTGATAATGGAGTGTAAATGTAAGGCGTAGAAAGTACAGATAATGGAGTATAAATGTAAGCAGTAGAAAGTACTGATAATGGAGTGTAAATGTAAGGAGTAGAAAGTACAGATAATGGAGTGTAAATGTAAGGAGTAGAAAGTACAGATAATGGAGTGTAAATGTAAGGAGTAGAAAGTACTGATAATGGAGTGTAAATATAAGGAGTAGAAAGTACTGATAATGTAGTGTAAATGTAAGGAGTAGAAAGTACTGATAATGGAGTGTAAATGTAAGGAGTAGAAAGTACTGATAATGGAGTGTAAATATAAGGAGTAGAAAGTACTGATAATGGAGTGTAAATGTAAGGAGTAGAAAGTACTGATAATGGAGTGTAAATGTAAGGAGTAGAAAGTACTGATAATGGAGTGTAAATGTAAGGAGTAGAAAGTACTGATAATGGAGTGTAAATGTAAGGAGTAGAAAGTACAGATAATGGAGTGTAAATGTAAGGAGTAGAAAGTACTGATAATGGAGTGTAAATGTAAGCAGTAGAAAGTACAGATAATGGAGTGTAAATGTAAGAAGTAGAAAGTACTGATAATGGAGTGTAAATGTAAGGAGTAGAAAGTACTGATAATGGAGTGTAAATGTAAGGAGTAGAAAGTACAGATAATGGAGTGTAAATGTAAGGAGTAGAAAGTACTGATAATGGAGTGTAAATGTAAGCAGTAGAAAGTACTGATAATGGAGTGTAAATGTAAGGAGTAGAAAGTACTGATAATGGAGTGTAAATGTAAGGAGTAGAAAGTACTGATAATGGAGTGTAAATATAAGGAGTAGAAAGTACTGATAATGTAGTGTAAATGTAAGGAGTAGAAAGTACTGATAATGGAGTGTAAATGTAAGGAGTAGAAAGTACTGATAATGGAGTGTAAATATAAGGAGTAGAAAGTACTGATAATGGAGTGTAAATGTAAGGAGTAGAAAGTACTGATAATGGAGTGTAAATGTAAGGCGTAGAAAGTACAGATAATGGAGTATAAATGTAAGCAGTAGAAAGTACTGATAATGGAGTGTAAATGTAAGGAGTAGAAAGTACAGATAATGGAGTGTAAATGTAAGGAGTAGAAAGTACAGATAATGGAGTGTAAATGTAAGGAGTAGAAAGTACTGATAATGGAGTGTAAATATAAGGAGTAGAAAGTACTGATAATGTAGTGTAAATGTAAGGAGTAGAAAGTACTGATAATGGAGTGTAAATGTAAGGAGTAGAAAGTACTGATAATGGAGTGTAAATATAAGGAGTAGAAAGTACTGATAATGGAGTGTAAATGTAAGGAGTAGAAAGTACTGATAATGGAGTGTAAATGTAAGGAGTAGAAAGTACAGATAATGGAGTGTAAATGTAAGGAGTAGAAAGTACTGATAATGGAGTGTAAATGTAAGGAGTAGAAAGTACTGATAATGGAGTGTAAATGTAAGGAGTAGAAAGTACTGATAATGGAGTATAAATGTAAGGAGTAGAAAGTACTGATAATGGAGTGTAAATGTAAGCAGTAGAAGTAAAAAGTCAGGTGAAAAATAATTACTCCAGTAAAGTATAAATAACCAACATTTCTACTTAAGTAAGGTAACAAAGTATTTGTACTTCATTACTTGACACCTCTGCCAGTAAAAGACGCCCAGCCCCGCACAAAACCAATGTCGCCATGCCAACAAAGGCCGAGCTGGAAAAGCTGCAGAAGCTGGAGGCATTGCTGGAGCCCTGCAGGTAACCTCTCATTCTCTCGCTGTTGAGGCTCATTTTGTGACATTATTGATATGCACAGCGCTAACTAACACGTGCCAATGATTTTAGCTGTGTTACAGGGCAATTTTTTTTTTGGTTTAATTTTTTTTTTGATGTGTAGTAGGCCCTATAGTTTTTGTGTGACTGAATATAATTTTCAACCTTTTTTCTGTTGTATTAAGAAGAGTTTAATGGAGTTGGTTTTTGTATGCACTTTGCATTAAGTGAGATTTCAGTATGCTGTAGCACTGTGGTATGACACTACATGTCTTTAATGAAGTTCATCTTTGTGTAGTTTATTTTTGTTTGCGCAAATTGAATTTTATGTTTTGTAGGTTCAATATTAGTGCACAGTATGTGAGTGAATAAAACTCTTACAGTTTTATCTTGTCCCACAAGTTTTTAACATAAGTACATTTAGGATAAAATGTGTTCATATATTAATTGTAACATTTCCCTTAAAAATGTGTATTTTCCAGAACATTTACAGATTAATCATGATAAATTTTTTAAATCGTTTTACAGCCCATATATATATATATATATATATATATATATATATATATATATATATATATATATATATATATATATATATATATATATATATATTTTTTTTTTTTTTTTTTTTTTTTTTTAATTAAATTTTTTGTTATAATGCATATGCAACACATTCAATAATTGCATTAAACTTATTTTTTTAGGGAGGTGTGTGTCTGTACAGTCACATTACACAATTGTTTATAACTGATTTCATAGTTAAATGTTAGGAAAACTGGCATTTCAAGGCAACTTCCATCTTAATGTTATTAAGTTATTAAACACGTCCAAAAGACCTCTGAAAAAACTGTCCAGTCTAAACACTATTGTACTTACATGTTAATATAATGTTATTTCTAATGTGTAATTACGTGTGAGAACTATTTATATTCTAGTAATATACTCTTATGTAGTTGCATGAGGTAAAAAGAAGCTGATACACGTGTAATTACACCAGCTGTACTACTGTAATAGCTGGATTAACAGTGGCTACATCGCTAGTAGTTACACTGTTATTACATGTGTTGTCTATATGTAACTACACAGTTATTAGAAACAGTTTCTTTAAAGTGGGACCCAAATGTGTTATAATATACAACATGTCATGCAAATTAAATAATGAATAGTGCACTGTAATTATCCAGGGTCTACATGTTTGTACTTTGAGATTTTATTAATGGTTAATTATATTAAAATATTTTTAATGTTATACGGCTTTCCTACTCATTTACAATCTCATCCTCTCATCATTCATCTCATAATTCTGGAAACAGCTTAAAACTTGTGAAGCTATAAAATACTAACTTCATACATAGAGACCAGTTTAACATGTTCAGTAAAGAAGCTAAAGTCAGAGACCATCTCTTATTTATTTAAATCCCAGTTAAAACATTTTAGGAGATGTTTTAGAGGAGATTAGCTACTTGCATTAGGAAGGAGAAAGTCAAGCGAATATATATTGTTGCTGTCCAAAAAAATGTATCTCAGTTTTGGTTGATTTTCAACTTTCTACAACACTTGAACACGACAGCTAGTGTTTATATTGTGTGTTTCATGATGAATAGACCAATGGAAATGCTTCAAAATAGCTTGGAAATATTTCTGGTTCCACTGACTTCCATTAAAAGTAAAGACAGTTTTTGGTCTCTCCTGTAAAATTGTTATTTTGGAGACACTTGTTTTTCTTTGGACAGCCACATAAACAAACCATTAGATTCCAAACCTGAGGTACAAAAAAATATTAAAATATACTAAAAAACTGACAACAGTGCAAGAAGTGTTAGATCAACAAAACAGTCACAGTCAGACACACAGTTTCTGATTAAAACCCTGATTTTAGTAGTTTGACCTGAAGCTGCCTGAGAACTGCAGCCCTGTGCGTGGCTGTGTTAACTAGGCCTCCGAAATGACCTCTATTTTGAAGCGCATCAGCTCATTTGCTTCCTCATGACCCTCGAGCTGTTTCGGTTGGAGAAACACCCGGACGGGGACGGCGAGTGTCCAATGTGTAGTTAGCGGCTCAGTGAAAGTCATGCGCTAGTTTCTAACAGGAGCACACTCAGCTCCCTGTGTCCTCCAGTACAGAGGAGAATAGAGCTCCCTCTCTTTTGCTCCAAACAGTGCAGGAGGGCGAGTGAGGACTTGCTCGCGCGCTCGCTCTTTCCGTGGCCCTGAGCAACAGTTTACTAACACGCACAGGGTCTCTAAGACCCATGAAACCAGTGACCCTTATCGAGGAGAGATCACAACAGAAAGTGTGGAAGTGCCGTCCAGACAGTGCTCTCCTCTGTTTACAGAGGAATGAAGAAGCAGGTCAGAGTCAATGGTGTAGGTTATGTTCCCATGACACACTCACACACTCTCACATCAGGAACATGGAATATTAGCACTCCGGACTAAGCGTGTAATTCTATTTGTGAGTGTTTGTTTCTGTGGGGTTTTTTAAGGTCCTGACTGTGTAAAAACACACAGAAAAGCTGGACTAACTGGTATAACGTTTGTCAGATGTTGCATATTTCATTGTGTGACACTTTAAGGGTGGATTTACAACTGTACTTTTAAGCTGGTTGCATGTTGCGAGTTGCATGCAACATAATTTCCATGCAACTTGATGCATGATGCATGTCTACTGCTACACCCTCAGCTACATCACTGTGCCATCCAGATGCACCAGCGTTGAGATAGGATGGGACTGTTTCAGCTCACGTCCACTTTACATAAAGACTCAGTCAGAGACTGCCTCAGCCAGAGACTGCCTCAGCCAGAGACTGCCTCTACCTGTGAAGCCTTTAAAGCTTTGCCATCCAGATTTCAAACAGAGGCTCTTTTCTTTGGTATTTAGTTTATTAAACAGTAAATACTGTTTGACCAAAGGAGGATGAGTCTCTCCTTCTGAGTCTTGGTTCCTCCCAAGGTTTCTGCCTCCAGTCTGAGGGAGTTTTTCTTGCTACTGTTGCCTCTGGCTTGCTCTCTCGTGGGTATATATGTTGTAACTGTCTGTTTACAAAACTCTGTAAAGCTGCTTTGAGACAACATCGTTGTAAAAAGTGCTACACAAATAAACTTGACTTGATACCGATACATGTTGCATGCAACACGTTCAGTTATTCCAAGTTAGCAGCTCATATTTTGACAGTTTTTGGTACATAAAGTCATAAAGACTTAAATGAACTAACTACATAGAAAAAAATCCAGGAAAAAAATAATTGCTGGCAGAAGCTGCCATTTAAACAGCTAAACATCTACGGCTAATTAAATTAGCTGATTACAGGAAAGCTGGCTTTGAGAAACTCGTCTGTTTGTTGCCACGGCTCAGAAATGAGAAACTTACAACCTTGCATTGATAAATACATCTTCTCAACTTTATGATTTTCAAGTGCTGGACTACTCTCATGAAGCTGAAATGCTTGCAACTGTTGCAGCTGAGTTTTAAATGAACCGCTGAGTTCGATATGCAACTCAAGTGCAATTTAGTTTGAGGTTTCATCTTGTAAAGTCAGTTCAAGACCATCGCTGCCAACACATTAGCAACATATTGCGCTCAATTGTGTTGAACCATTAAACCCACTGATGCACAACCTGGATCAACAAGTGACCCGCCTGAGATTTTATTTTCTGAAATCATTATTTGCAATAAATTACTTTTAGGCTTCCATGAATTCCTCACTTTACTTATTTTTGTATCACTGCCGTTTTAACACACAACATGGGTCAGAATTAACCCCTAAAGCGTTCACTATGGAATTTGATAGGAACTGTTGACATTTGTAAACATTAGCAGTCAGGAACATATTAACAAATACTATTTTTGTTTATGAAGTAAATAAGAATTAAAATAAAGATTTAATAAACATTTGGAACATTAAATAATGAAATAAACTGATTTTTAATAGATTTTCCAAAGAGATACTCAGAAATACATACAATAACATAGGAAATGAAAAAAAAAACAAAGTTTGGATTTACGTAGCTTGTGCCTTAAAGGTTTAAGATATCAGCACACCTTAAACTGAGCTTTCCAATATATCATATTCAGTACTGTGAGTTGGCTTTTGTCTTTAATCTCAGGCCACATCTACTCCTACATCTGCAGTGTTCCTTGTACTGTTCGCCCTTCAGATCCCAGTGTATACAGGTCAGAGTTCAGTAGTCCTTTTCAGTGCCGGTGCTTTTTGTTGTCATTGATTGACAGCCAATCAGAATTAAATACATGCAGCAGATCCAGTTAACGTAGGTGTTCAGCTTTAGAGAGTTACCGACACCGCAGTGTGGTTTTATTATGAAAACATGACTGCAGACTCAGCAGTAGCGGGTTCAGATGTCAGGAGTGTGATGTGTCCTTGTACAGCTAGACAGCAACATGCATCACCAGCAGTGAACTAAGAACACCCACTGACAGCAGCGAGAATGATGATCACAGGCCTGACTTACAATCTGTTGGTAGAATGGTTGGTGGTTTGGGTTAATCATGTTAGCTGTATATTTGTGTACTTGTTTCTTATGTATTGTGTTATGTTTTGCATATAACTGGAACGCCACACAACAGGTATCACTGAAAAGTTGAGACTGTGTTGAATTAAAGTAAACTCACTTGCTAACAGAGTGATGTATAATTAAGTTACATTAAAATTTAAAGATGTGCAGTCTCAGACATTTGAGGGGGTTCATTTTAAAGGGTTAGACCCCATAAATCGGTTTGGTTGCTGAGGTTAAGGTCAAATTCTGAGATAGGTTTAGGATATTTCTTAACACTTCACTGACAGAAAACATTCATGAAGTTATACAACATCTACATGAGGCTTTAATGACATGAATGTTAATAGGAATTTATAAATCAGTGAAGTGTTACACTTCATTATTACATATACTATATACACCATACATACAATTACTACAACTATCAATAATTAGTAACACTAATAATTAGCCCATTATTAATATTATTATGTACAGTATATTGTGGGCTGTGGCCATTGTACATCAACAATGTATTGTAAGGTCTGTATATTTCTTAAGTAAAATCTTGGTTAAAGTTCTGTCTGTGACCCAATCTGTACTGCTCATATCTTCAAGCTCAGACTTATCAGATAGTTCAGAGCTTGACCATGATCATGTAATTTAATTAAATTATCTATACAGTACTGTATAAAGGTTTTAGGCATGTGGGGACATAATTATATTTAAAAATCCTATTTATTTAAAACACTATATTTTAAATATGTAAACAGTATTAATACAGTAAGTAGTGCTTTTACATCCGTCAGTGTGTTTATTTAACCCTTTCCAAGCTTCTCCTTGTGGAAACAACCCAGTATTATTTACAGTTCTCATCTAATACCTGCTTTGACTGCTCAGGACTTCATTAAGCTAAATCAAGATTGCAGCTGAAGGAACTGAATTAATAACTTTGTTCTTGCAGACTTTGTTTATATAAGATATTATCTACTTCTAACACATTCGTGTGACTCTGCATTGTGTTATGCTTATTTACATTTACTGTAATGATGTTCTTACTGATGAATGGACCAGTAGAGGCGGTCTAAAAAATCCAAAGCATTTGCAACATTACCTTCTTTTGTAAAGTTACTATTTTGGAGATAAAGTTTTGTCCTGACTATATTGATATATGGTTGTGTGTAAAACGTTTTTCATTTTAAAGCAAACATACTATTTATTTGGCTTAACTTTCTCAATAAAAAAAAATGTGTCCTGTGAGTTTCACACTGTATTTACTCCCAAACTCAGTGAATAAATACCAATGATGCACTACAATGTGCGTAAAATACCAAATTTAAGAATTTTAAACTTTGTGTTCACATTGTTGCATTTGACTATATTGCTGCTGTGAGGACATAAACTTGTATCTTTTTTTGTATTATAATTTATTGTATTATAATTATAATACAATAAAACGTGTTATAATTTCATAAAGACTAGATCAATAGAAACACTCTGCAGATGCTTGTAAGTCCTGTTCAATTCACTTCCAGTCAAATAAAGACTGTAAGGTTTTTTTTCTTCTCCTGTGAAGTGACTGTTTTATGGATTATGCAAAGATACCTATCTCACACCCACCGACCCACCCCCACAGGCACAGAAACCCACCCACCCACCCACGCACACGCACACACACACACACACACACACACACACACACACACACACAATCCATATACTACATACGGGACACATGTTAAGCCCTTACAAGGTATTAAAAACAATAGTGTGTGTTTGTGTGTGATGAAAGCTCACACATCTAGAAAGCAGAAGAGGGTGTGTAAGTCGTGACTGTGCTTCTGGGAGTGTGTGTGTGTGTGTGTGTGTGTCTCAGACACAGGAATCTTGGAACGTGAACTCTGCCAAACAGCATCTGCCAACCTTTCTGTCCTCACACAGCACTCAGCTTCAGAGCATAAACCTGCAATCTTCCCCAGAACATACACACACACTCGCTCTCTCTCTCTCTCTCTCTCTCTTTCTCTCTCTCTCTCTCTCTCTCTCTCTCTCTCTCAAACACACACACAGAAACACACACAGAGCAATAAAACACAGTGCTATTCTCTCAACTTCAGCCAAGCTAAACTGGCTTTCTGCCCTGAAAGCCTAAAGAATTACACATACTTGGGTTTGTGTGTCTCATTTCTCACTTATGGATGGATCAGAGTGGAATAGTAAATAGAGGGGCTTGTATTAAGTAAAACAATGCGCCTTATTCTGCTTCCATTTTAGTGTTCAACATTTTGAGAATTCATACTGCTCAGGGTTAAACGTGCAGAGAATGGAAAACTATATTTACACTGGTAAGGTTGAATAGGGAGAGTTCGGGGCATAGATCTGACAAACTGTGAACCTCAAACACTACAAATCCCTTATTTGTAAAAGAGGACAGGAAAACAGGCCAACATCCTAAACTGCCTATTTACTGCCCCAACATTTGCATACACCAGCTCACATGCTAGCCCAAAGACACAACGCCAACAAAGCAACAGCAACAACAATGGTAGACTATGTGGAGAAATTTACCACTTCAGGCCGGGAAGACGATGTCAACACTTCATATACTTTCCAAGGACATTTCTAAATGCTGCAGCTTGTACAGGCGGCAGAGTGTAACAGAGACACCATTAAAGGTGATAAGGAAAATTCATGTAACAAGCTGGCGAACAGGAAGCCAACTTCAGCTTGCACATGTTTAAGATCCCAGAAAACTTTAACACAAAGTTGTTGTGTTTCTCTCAGCGTTCAACACTGCAGGGATGAGCAGTTCCACCTTTATTAGCATCCCAACCCCAACACTGAGCTGTAAGTAGCAGCCATGCTGTGTGAGTTTATCACTGTTTGCCAGATGAAGCAGATTATCTTGGGTTAATGAAAAAAAATTATTCATAAGCTCCCCAAACAAAGGAAAATTTGATTCTAGGGCCAAATCATAGGCCTGTAAATGGGTGTGTAAAACCAATGCTGGCTAGCTACTCCTGGCTGCTAACTCACTTTTCATATCCCGGCTGATGCAAGCTTTAATAGCTGTACAATTCTGTTTTTCAGAAAAGCCAAACTTCTAGTTTCAGTCTTCCAAACATCAACTGAGGTTGTACACAGGTCTTCATAAAAAAATTAGTAAAATCCATTAAAATCCTGGTAAAGTTTTACTACTGACTACTCTGGGGGATGGTTATACTTGCTAGACTACGTTGGAACTACTTGGTAAACAACAACAGGGCTGCAACAGGGCTACGGTGTTAGTGTAGCACACTAAAGCTCACTGTTTTATGAGTGAAGCAACTAAACGATGACCTGCCCCTGAATTTCTATTTGAATATACAATCAGCAGCATAGGTTTTTTAGGACCTCCAACAAATTTTGATATTGAGACATTCAAAACTCAGGAAGCAGGTTGATTGGGAGGTACTAGACCCCCCATGACCCCCTTTATTTTGCACTTTGGAGCAAGTGATAACCAGGCATATACACAGCTGTACAAACAAGTAATAGCTACGCTCAAGAGTACACATACACGTCAATGTGACTGGGTGTGGCAATTTAAATTAATACTAATCCAGAAGTTAATGAAGACATTAGCTCGTTCTCTGTTGTGTATGGACTGATGAACGCTCTCTGCTTCTTCCAGACAACTCTGCTGGAGAGCAGACTGGGTTTGGCACTCGTGCCCTGTTGTTGCAGGTTAAAACTAAAAAAAGTTAAAGCTTGATCACATCTTCAGGCGCTGAAAAGCTTCAGAAATAAGCCTAACGCAGCTGCAACCTCAAAATTTACACCATTAGGAGCCAAATGATACACATTTTTGCTAAACAACCAAATGCCAGTTTGTCCAGTCCTTCCCAAAGACCATCTAATTTCAATATAAAAAATGTGCATTTTTTGTTTTGGTTTTAAAAATTGAGAACTAAAAGCTGGCCAACATTAACAGAATTCTTTGCTCCTCAAACGGTCCTGTTACTGTTATTCACGTCCCTCCATGAATCCCTCAGCCTTTTCCTGTGGAAGTTGAATATTCTTGCCCCGGAGGCCTGCTCGTTCTGCTCCGTCTATAGCAGGGGTCTTGGCGAATGATATCTGGACCATGAGTCTGACCAGCTGTCCTTCACACTCCTGACCTCAGCAAGATCTGTGGCTGAGCCTTAAGCAAGATTCATTTTCATGCTCTCTCATTCTCTCATATTCTCTCTCTCTCTCTCTCTCTCTCTCTCTCCCTTCATGTGACTAGGGTGTGAGTTAGATTAACAGTTTATTTAAACTAAAGAACAGAGGGAATCTGCACTGGGACGTTTGCTTCCCACAAGGGAACGATCTGCAGCCTCATAACACACAGAGACACATACACACAGAGTTTTTCTCTCATGTATAAGGCCCTTTCCTCTCCTTTACATCAGCCTTTCCTCCTCCAGTTTAATGACCTCTCCTATCACGGTTCAAATCCCACGATTAACCCACACACCAGACGCACTGACAGAGAGCGCGGGAACATGCTGCTTCCGGGACACGTCTGGATCACTTGTTCCAGACACTTTCCATGTGTGTGTGTGTGTGTGTGTGTGTGTATTGTAGAAGCTGCTCCAATATTTCTTTATATCCAATATTTCTTTATATCCCCAAGCCCACTAAAAATACTGGTTTATTAATCAGGATTAATCCTGAAGACCTGGCAACCTTAATCTGTGTTTTGTGTTGGTGTGTTTATTTAACCCTTTCCAAGCTTCTCCTTGTGGAAACAACCCAGTATTATTAACAGTTCTCATCTAATACCTGCTTTGACTGCTCAGTACTTCATTAAGCTAAATCAAGATTGCTGCTGAAGGAGTTAAATACATTCATACAATGTCTGGGGCGTCCAGGAGAAATCTGGAACTACACCTTGTTCTTCAAACTGGAGCTCAAGATATGATCTACTTCTTTTAGAATAAGATATTAATGCTACTTTGTACTGTTGTTATACTTATTTACATCTGTTCTAGTGATATCTGGTGCTCCTACTGGTGAAATACACCTATTGCTGAGATAAAGGCTTTTAAACAATCAGCTCAGGGTCCTTAGACTTGTACTCAAGCGTGTATTTGTACCTGTATTTGGAGACATTTTGTTTCCAACAGAACAAAGTGAGTGAATGAAGGTTATTGTCAAAAGCACTTATACTTTTTTCATTGTGCGCTGTCTGCAACAGAGCTGTACAACACGGCCAAAACACTGCTATAATATATTCTGTTGTAGAGTTTCTACATCGGTCCCTCCTGTATATTATCCGTAAATTTCTTTATATTAATATATTTTTGTTATTTAGTATATATTAGAGATGGAAGGATCGATCGGCAGATCGTTATCGGCCTAGCGTTTCATCCAGGAAGAGGAGCCCTCTGTGAAACCCCCTCCAGCCAGGACCCTGCAATTCCTATCTGAACCGCTAGGTGAAAATACTGACTAAAACAGCGGCGTTGTGAGAACAGGTTACGGCACCGCATGGCTGATAGTAAACATCGTCCCTCTGGCAGTGTTCTACTGTATGTGACACAAACTCATCCAGGCGTTCTATAAGATCTGTAAAATCAACGTGTCTCTAGGAGGAACCAGGATAAAGACATTTAACACTACTAATCTGATACTAATCTGAAACTTGAAACTTAAACTTGATACGGCACTTCAGAGTACACCAAGCAGCTGAATACAGTGAGTATCAGCAAACAGCAGAGCTAGCACACACAGCTAGCACAAAACAAACAACCCAGAACACCATACAGACCAGATCTGACCGGTACGAACAGAACAGCAGCAGCAACAGCCAGAGAGCTAAAGAACCACAGCCAGAGTGATTGAGTTAATAGCACTAGATAAGCATGTTTCATGACTTGCTCGCGCTAATAATTGCATGTAGCCTGCCCTTGATCGGTTGATCGGAATCTGTCCATCCCTAATATATATATATACTGCTCAAAAGTTTGGGATCACAGTGAAATTTTCTTGTGTTCAATGGAGTATCTTCCTTCCTTAACACAACAATGGACTGACGGGTCTCTAAAGAAAGTTGTTTCTTTCTGGCCATTTTGAGTCGGTCAGCAAGCCATCAACTGCTGATGCTTCAGATACTAAACTAACCTAGAATGTTGTTCTACCTTTTATACTCACTTATTAGTAGAATGTTTTTCAGCTGTGCATCACAATTGAGCAAGAGTGTCCTAACAACCAATTAGCCCAACAACATCCTTAACTTGGATTGGTGGCTGTACCAGGAGATTTAGACAGAGGACTGAGAATTGCTGATAATAGGACTATATGCAAAATAAGCCTCTATACAAAAATAGGCTTTAATACAAACATTTTTATTCTTTAAAAATACACTTAAATTAATTGTGTAATTGACAATACTGTTTGTGAATTGCATGAAAATTGCATAAAAAAATAGCATGAAATGAAATTCTAAAGTGATCTTAAACTTTTGAGCAGTAGTATATATATATATATATATATATATATATATATATATATATATATATATATATATATATATATATATATATATATATATAAAATGCTGCCCTGCTGTAGAGTGATTATCAGGCCCTGCATGTATGTCCTGTCATGATGTGCAAATGACAATTAAACTTCATGCCTTGATAACGCGAGCTACCTTGATCAACTCCTCTGACACATCACAGATTGATCAGGACGCACACAGCACACAACATTTAAATATCACTGCCTTCTGCAGCATCAGGATTGTAAATAGATCAATACAGTAATAAGGCAGGTCAATACAATAATATACTGAAGCACTGCGCAACTCTACTCTGCCGAAGGACTATATTGCTTTAAAATCCTCATCTCTTCCTTATCACGCATGAGCAAACCCAATCTATCTAGATATTATAAAGGCCTACTACACTTCAAAGGTATTGACAGCTGAGCATGTCCTGTTTTCTGTGTGTTTTTTCCCCTAGGCTGGCTTTATGAGTTGCGTGCAACATAATTTGTGTGCCACCTGACAGCAACACAAAGCAACTGCAAAGCAATAATCATTTAAACCCCGAAGGAATCTAAACTCTATTTAAATAAGGGAGATGTCAAGATCACAAAAACAGCAAGCTAAAGAAAAAAAAGCACAGAGAGTGTTAGCATTAGCTAGCTAATTAACACAGGTGGTTATAGAGACTTTGGCTACAAGAATCGTGTTAGTGGAACAGAGAAATTGTGGTAGTTTATGACTCTAGCTGTACTCATCCTACAGTTAAAAAAAGAAATGAAACTGGAGCTCATTATTTACAGTATGTTGTGGGTGAGTGTTTCCTGTAGAATCACTTATGGTAATTCTGTAGCAGGTATCGAGTACAGGCTTCTCAAACACAACCATGTCATGGATGACACAGAGTAAGAAGAGAGCAATGAAAAGAAGGACTAAAGAAATGACCATAGTTCATGAAACATATCGTCGCTGTCCAATTAAAAACATGTATTTTAATTTTTGGCGATTTTGAGTTTTGATAAATGGGCCAATAGAAGAGCTTCAAAATAGCTTGCAAAAAATTCTGGTTCCAATGACTTGCATTGAAAGTAAAGCTGCAATTTTAGAGATGCTTGTTTTTCATTAGACGGCGACAATATATTCAACCCCAGGAGTGGAATTAAAGCAAACACTAGTTACTAATACTAATACACTGTTCCATGACCTGAATTTCAAATATTGTAGATACCACACATAGCCATCAAGAAAACCCAAGTAGCCCTTCCATCAAAATGAACTGCACAGTAGCTAAAAGCAGATTTTCCCCATTGGTAAAAGCTCTACGGACCTGAAGGGCAATTTAGTCACTGGAACATGTTTGACAATTTCCATTATTCCATTATTACACTGAGCATTGATGATGAAGATATTTTAGACCAACTGTAATAGAAGAAACAGTGAAGAGGTAAAATAGGACTAAGGGTGAAGGACAGAACTATATGGTGGTTAGAGCTTTAAGAAATATCGAGTATCACAATATTATGTTTTATGATCGTGTATCGATTTTCAATAACACAGTATTGATTTTAATTAATAGTTTAATGTAAAAACCAATTGTAGACAGCGGTTCACCTTGTGTTGTGTTTAAACTCCAGATGGCAAGATAACAGTGTTGTAATCTACGTTCAGCCATTAGACATCTACATTCCAACAGAAACAGGTGAATGAGGACACACTGCTAACGTCAGCATAAGCAAACATATGCACATGGTGCAATTTTCAATACTATGACAGTTTCCTCAAAAATTATCACCTATATATATTGCCTTGCTTATGGTTTCACAATATAATGCAATATATAGAATCATAACACCTCTGTCACCAATTTCCTGTCAATACACAGTCCTAATACTGATATTATCCCTGCTAGAAATAAACAGCATAGACCAGAATCTCTGGTCATCAGCAAAAGCAACATATGTTGTGTTGAGGATGCTGCTATGCTGGTCAGTAGCAATGGAAGTTGATAAGCTAATCACCACCAGAATGTCAATGCTGAGGTGACCAGGTCAACCAGCACCAGACCTGCATAATCCAGCACCAAACCAGCATAGGCAAGTTTAGACTAGTATGAAAAGCATCCTAGCCTGTGCTGTTCTTTCAGTTATCATTATTGTCCAGAGAGTGGAAATTATTTAGATTAGCTCCGTCATCAGTAATTGATTCATCTATTGATTAGTTTTGAGCAGTAACCTGCTTTTTTCTTAAAAAAAAAAGGCTTTAACTTAGCGATATCGCATTATACAGATCCTTTGAAAAGATTTATGCTTATTACCCTCTTTCTGTATCTGCAGATATCAGCACATTTAATGCAATTAAAAAAGCATTTATTTAAGATGCTAATGCTGCATTAAGCCAGTCTTTTCATGAATGTGTAATACCATTACATTGTAGGGTTGAGCAGTAGAGCAGTAAGCGGTATTGAAAAATGATTCCAGTGTTTCAAATTGATGACCATATATCACAATTATGTGTCAAATTTCTTTTTCATTTCTATTTCGGCTAAATAAATACTCTCTCAATAGGTGCTGCTCACTCTTAATACCCCTTTCTGATATCCTCAAAACGAGTGGCGTTTTAGCATCTGTTAGCTTGAACCAGGCCTGTGCTGAGGCGTGCGGCAAAGTCCCAAACACCACAGAACTGGTTCGATTATGGCTTCCTGTTACTCTAACACCAGTCATTCAACTTTTCTTTGGTCTCACAGATATTAGTTTACAGTTAGAAGCACTCATTCCACGTCAGAATCAAACCTGCTGTGTGTTTGGCACTGTTTAAGACCATAGCCGCCTTGCTAAGGTAATGTTAAGTGAACAGATTTACATACCAATAAAACAGTTATACATTAACAGGTTTCAGTTGATATTTTTTAATTATTATCTACTAAATGTGTGCCGTTGCTCTAGTTAGCCAGATTCGAGCATGTCCTGTGGTAAACAGGGCTGTTATCATGCTAGCTAACCAGCTCCCCTCTCCAGGTTAGCAACACTGTTTACCATTATGCACTTCTTAGCTAGATGGCTTGACATCTGTTGAATGAGGACAGAGTGCAGAGTGAGGAAGCACAAAAGCGTCATTTACAATGCTTTTATTCCACCCCATATAATACCTCATATAACACCCCATATAATGGGTTTGAAGGTACTAGCAGATACATCTCCCGACGCACTACAGAGCAGTGTATACTGCAGAAATCTGCCCTTTACAAGTAGCCTGTGTATGATACGATAATGATCACTGACTTGAATTCATGGTTTCCTATCAGCCACCTGTATCTTATTTTTGGTTCACGGCCTGTTTCACTTGCTTCCTTGCTAATACAGTGTTCTTGCACTGAACGTTCTGAGAACCTTTCCACTGCCTGCTTCATATGTTAATCACCGGTATCACTATCAGCCACGTCGTAAAGCTAAGAATGACTTGCCCGTCTGTTAAGTCCCTTTGGAGTCTACATTTGAGCTAGTGCCGTTATAACAAGGTGCAAGGCCTGGTTACTCTACGTCAGGCCACGTTAGCGGAAATAGATTTTTCAACTATATAGAAATTGAAAATCTCTTGCCAGTGTTTTTCAGATTTGCCGCAGAGGTTAGAGAAATTAAAGAACGTTAAAAGACACAGAGCCCCAGTGGAGGGGGAGATCAGCAAGGACTTATGTTTTTCTTTCTACTTAGCAAGTGGGGCATCCCTTGAGGCTTGAGCGTTCTTAAATTAGTTGGCGGGATGCAGGAAAGCTTTAGTTTGAAAAGTCTTGAACCAGAACTTCTGCACGTTGGCAATAACCTGGAAGACACAGTATTAGCTGATGCAGAATAAGGATTATACATACTCTACTGCTCAAAAGTTTAGGATCACTTTAGAATTTCATTTCATGCAATTTTCATGCAATTCACAAACAATATTGTCCATTTTACAATTAATTTAAGTGGATCAGATGATTTTTAAAGAATAAAAATGTTTGTATTAAAGCCTATTTTTGTATAGAGGCTTATTTTGCATATAGTCCTATTATCAGTAATTCTCAGTCCTCTGTCTAAATCTCCTGGTGCGGCCGCCAATCCAAGTTAAGGATGTTGTTGGGCTAATTGGTTTTTGGGACACTCTTGCTCAATTGTGATGCACAGCTGAAAAACATTCTACTAATAAGTGAACATAAAAGGGAGAACAACATTCTAGATTAGTTTAGTATCTGAAGCATCAGTAGTTGATGGCTTGCTGACCGACTCAAAATGACCAGAAAGAAACGACTTTCTTTAGAGACCCGTCAGTCCATTGTTGTGTTAAGGAAGGAAGATACTCCATTGAAAACAAGAACATTTCACTGTGATTCTAAACTTTTGAGCTGTAGTGTATATAAACATAACCTTAACTGTTAACTGCTACTGTCTATGAATAATAAAGCAGTAATCCAATGGAACTTAATTGACTATGGTCAAGCTCTTTACTATGCATGTTAGTGTTCTGCCTGCACTCTGCACTCTAGCTATGCCACGTCTAATTATCAAGTGTTAACCCGAGTTGTCTACTTTCATTAATCTGTTTCGCGTGATGTAAATATTAGGCAATTAGGCCAACAAAGCACTTCCTTCAAAGAGGAAACCGCTGCATTAGTGTAGAGGGAATCACAATCACATCTTTTGTTTCCCTTGGCTTCCAGGGCATCACCCGAACCACTAATGAGCTTCACTCCAAAAAAAACAAAAACAAACACTCACTAATTGAGGGTTTGTCCGCTTGTAAACCCCTTTTGCATAATGCATTTTGAGGTGCCTGTTACAGAAAAAGTCCCCTTGCCTCGATCAAGCTCCTATCAAAGCCCTTGTAATGCATGTCTCTTGATCGCCGCGGACCAGTTCTGATTTTACTAACAGAGAGATTGATACATAACATAATCGCTAAGTTTTGACGTCACAGGCTTGTAACTGTCAACATCTGCAACATTAAAAGTCTGAAAACACAGATACTCAGATGTGCAATATAATTTACAGTACAAGTCAAAGAACTCAGACACTGACAGGTGTGTTATGATTATTTCCAGTGCTTTAACGTTCAAGTGACCTGTTGAGGAAAGCCCCTTAAGATTTAAAGTGCGTAACGTATGTTTAATAATAGTTGCTGGGTTCATAACAAGTGTTAGTTTCATTACAAGCAAACATGATCTGGAACTGATCTGGAAACAGTGTGTTTTCCTTTCATACAGTGGGCTATCATATAAGGTCAAACTTGATATCACTAGTTAATATTACTTTCCCCATTCACTGGTGCATGTTGACCAGCGCTGAACAATTTAAAGAATATCTCATTTCAATTTTTCTGTCCAATATTATTTTTACATTTTAAATTGTGATTACCTTCTAAAAAAACTATGCCTGTATATAATTTAAGGCTAAGCAGGAAATTTAAGGAGACTGGCGTTATGCGTGTGATGTAGATGGTGGACAACAATGCTAGAAGATGCACTTACGGTAATGCACAATGACAGAAAGGTGGTGTTGTTTTTGGCCGCAATAATTCAATATAATTCGATCTAACATCAGCTTCACTTGCTATGTTCAGTGGCTCAAGTTATACTAAGCTAACAGAGTTGAATTACGAAGATTTATAGTGTTGTACGAGTGCGAGTTCGACTTTGATCATATTTACAAAAAATTACCTTTATATTTCTGTTTAGCTGGTTGCTAGGCTGTTGTCATGAATAATGTTGGTTATTTAGTTAGATACTGTTCACATTTTGGGTGATATGGTGGTGTAGTTTGCTAAATTACACCCCCTTTAAATTCAAATTCAGAAATATCATTGCAATCTGAAAAAACAGCAGTCCAAGTCAGTCATAATGCTGTTTTACAGCATCGTTCACTGTTCTCCACCAGTGGTGTCAAATTATAGTGTTCAAGAATTTCCGTAGCAAGCTCGGGTTTTTCCGTCAATTGAATTAAAATCCTAAAATTTTAGAGCAAATTAAGCAGCCAATTTCATTATAAGTCATGTTTATGTATTTTCATATTTTCAAACAATATGAAATCAGCAGGGGTGTCCATAAGTGGTGCTTAGTCTTAAGCTATCTGCCAAAAAACATTATATATTTTTACAAGAACCATAGAGCGAGCTTGAAGAGTTAATACTAGATTGACTGCTATTGCAATTTAAATTTGATTATTTAGATAAATATTTTCTTATTACAAGCTTCTGTCTATTTGTAGCTAAAAGAATCGGTACATCAACTTTTTAGGCTTTAGGTTTAAACACTGAATGTAATGAAATGAGCTATATGAGCTGTGTGTTATTAGGTTACAACCTAAAACTTAAATATAATGCAAATTGCAGGTCTTTTTCGATTTAAAGATGGTTAAACATTCAGTAAGCACTTTTAAAAAGGGCAAAAATCATTATGCTTGAAATAAGGATTATGGCAAGGCGAAGTGAGTATACTGTGTACCCACTGCCACATTTCTTCTACACTCATCCCTTCTTGGCTTGTTTTAACATTTTTCCTGCTGCCAACACACTTGGTTCAAGCTATTAATCAGCTAATTGGATGGAGCAGTAAAACACAAAAACCTTCAGGACGGGGTAATCTGGGATCAGGTGATCTACTTCAAGAAGAAAATGCTATTTAGTTCCAGTATTGAAACTAAAAACCTCTGGTATCCTGTTTCCCTTATTATGTGTTGCCTTCAACTCTTGAACTTGTCTTACCTGAACATTTTCCCGCAGATCCGTTGCCTCCCTTAGTGGCTGCGTGGAAGCCCTGAAGAGTTCATCCACCACTTTGATCCCAGTGGTCTTGGTTGATGTGTACTCCCTAGCCTTGCGGCCCTTCCTCACCGATAGACCCCTCTTGTGAGCTTTGCCACCACCGCGCCTATTAGTAATGGCCACGTGAACAAAGAGCGTGGTGTTGGGCAGGAACTCCCCCGTAAGTGACTGCAGTGGTACGTGCCGGTAACCGGGCTGCAGGCACTCGAAGGGGATTGTGTACTGGCCGATGAATTCATCACCAATGTAGTCATCATCGAGGACCACAAAGCGCAAGACTGCCAGTTCAGGGAGATTGATCTGGAACTCAAAGCTCTCATCAAAAATGGGATTGTCACCATTTTGCGACACGGTCTTCGTGCGCTGCTCAGCACAATCCGCTGGGATCCCATGGATCTCCACATAAATGTACGGCTCAACCACGTCACCCTTTGCTGCTGAGCCTCGAGGTTTTGGCAGGTTTTGGCCACTGATCACCTTAATGTGG
The DNA here is from genome assembly GCA_021613375.1 of Megaleporinus macrocephalus. NCBI lineage: Eukaryota > Metazoa > Chordata > Actinopteri > Characiformes > Anostomidae > Megaleporinus > Megaleporinus macrocephalus. The sequence goes on from CM038719.1 coordinate 12,383,546, forward strand.
AGGAGTTGGGCTGACACACCAGGTAACGAGTCCCGAGCATTGGCACTGAAGTACGACACTTCTTCACGCATTATGGCAGGGCGGAGCACGTAACCACAGTTGCCATTCTGCCTGAACCAGCCCAGATTAAGGTCCATCATCAAGCCTGGGGTCTGGTAATTCATGGCCACGATTTGACAACCACACTTCCAAAAGTCCTGTGGGTTCATATTGCTGGCATCAATGCGCATGGGTGTTGGGAATACCCGGGACAGAAACCGCTTGTTATAGCAGACAAAGTCCTCAGGGTACTCATTAGCGAAGCGGTTAGCATCCACCTCGTTGAAAGAACATATTTCCCAGTGCTTCTGTTCCCGCTTGGATAACTCAAAGTCTCGGAATTGGACAGATTTGCAAAGGGTGACTAGATCGGACAGTTCCTTGCAAAGTCGCAGCCTCTTATAGCCAATGCCATTGAGCTGGTCTTTCTCATCGACGCTGACCATGCGCTGTGACATCTCAAGTCCCTCTTCCTCGTCCGTCACCTCCCCTTCAGAATCTTGGGTTTCAGGTGGCAGGCGCTTCCCTTTCAGAAGGATTCTACCTTTCAGCTTCTCGGGTGAGGGCAGATAGTGTTCATCCGGACTGGGAGGTTCCGTGTGGAGCTTGTCCCCCAGGATCTTCTTCATATGCTGGGCCATGACTCTCTGTTGCGGGACACTGCAGTGTGTCACCAGGCACAGGATCAAAGGATACTCGGAACTCTCAAAGGCATACTGGTTAATGACGTCGAGGACTTTGGAAAAGGCCAGCTGGGATGCCACTGAGCTGCCAACATAGACCACAGGCTCACAGTCGGGGCCATCCCACACCACCACCTCCAGGCTGCGGCAGCCCATGCGCAGGGCACGGACGTAGCTGCTGATGTCTGAGGAACCCCAATAGTGGTCCTCCAGCAGGGAAGCATTGTGCGATGAGTTGATGTAGTAGTGAGACAAGGGCTGTGTCATGTCCTGACAAACACGCTTGTGCTGTGGATCGAAAATGTGGCACTCGGACGACAGGAGGTAGTGTGTGAAACCATCGATAGACAAGTAGCCGCGGTCTCGACCTTCTGCCGAAGGTTCATACTTGTGCACTATTTCACGGCACATCTCCTCCATCACTCCCTCCACTCCTTGCTCGACTTCCACAAACAGCATCAAGTCCTTCAAATCCAGGTACTCCTTGTTGCTAGAAAACTGCACCAGTAGGAAAAAGATTTCAGGCCTTGTGCACAACTCGCAATACACCTCTACAAACGTGTCCAAGTCAATGCCCTCACCATAACAATCTTTGGCCTTCTGAAGTTCCTTGAACTTCAACTCAATGCGGGACTCCCTCATGCCCGGATTGAGCCCCTTTATGATCTGCGTGGCACGGAACAGGTCTATGTGTCCCTGCCTCTCGATGTCTGCCAGCTCAAACACCGAGCCAATCCAGGACGTTCGGACGCTTGACTGACTGGGTTCAACCACACCAACCGAGTGTCGCCCATATGACACCAAATAGCGCAGTCCCATCACCCAGGTGCTGACCACATCTGCTGTGCTTGCCACTAAATCCAGAGACTCATAGTTGTCCCCATAAATGATTGAGAACGCGCACTCCTCTGGGAATTGATCGGAGAGACCGTTGCTGCGTAGAACAGGGGTCTTCTTCCCTAACCGCACCTCTTTAATGCTCTTGATCTCCAGCTTGGCCTTTTCCGAGTCCTTTTTCGACGGCTCCCAGCGGAGCCAGCGCAAGTCCGGATCCAGCAGGAAGTAGCGGTTGTACATGCGAGAGTTGGAGCGAACTTTCTTCATCTCACATCCCTCCAACATGAAGGCCATGCAGGCAGCCGTGCTGTTCATCTTGCGGTCACTCGGCATGGAACTGAACGAGACCGTCTTCTTCCTCACCTGCCGTTGCTTGGAACTGTTCTGCAGAGGGAGCAAGACAAGCGTGGTCAGTATAACTGGTCTGAGTAAAACTGTTACATTACACTGACAACATAAAAATAACTTAATAATACAATAGAATAAAAGTACTAGACGGCTGGGGAAACGGTCCAAAGTTACAAGCACTGCATTGACTTATGACAGGGGTCACTAATAGGCGGAGCGCGGTATGAGTCCGGACCCAGACGTTGTCCAACGCGGACCCAAACCAATAAACTATTGGGAATAATTTCATTTTAACAGTGTTTATTTTAAGCGGCGGAGCTTTTCTCGTCTTTATGGTATACAGGCTTTACAGCGCAGTGAACTCAAAGACCAATTGCATGCGCTTTAAGATCACCGAAGGCCAATCAGATCTGTGCATGTTGGGGCGCACACAAGCGAGGAGTAGCAGCAGCCGGAGACTAAAGCGAGTCGTGCTCTAAAAACAGAAAAGTCAACAGTGAAAACTGACTGTTTAACAGGAACGGTTATGGAATGGACTCGCTCGTCTAGTTTTGGAGAGTACCACTATGTAAAACCATTTTTTTTATTTTTTTTTACCTTTAATTTAACCAGGCAAGTCATTAAGAACATATTCTTATTTACAATAACAGCCTGGAAAGTAGCAGAAGCTACTTGAAGGAAAAGGGTACATACAATAACAATAACAGGCATGGATAAAAAGATAAAACAAGAGAACGAGGAAGGAAGTAAGGGGAATTTTTTTTTTTTAATGTAACCCTTGTTTTTATTGAAGTGAGTAAAAAACATTTGTTTGGAGCTTTATAAATTATTCATTCAGTTCAGCATTTAAACAGTAAATATACTGAAATATACTGAACGGTATTTGTAATGCTGATACTAGACTGTTTCAGTATACAGGATACAGCACTGAATCATAACACAAGTTAGAAATGATGATGGTCCAGACGTTAGCCTGAGGAAACTTCCCTTAACTGGACCCTGAACTCTAATTAAAATCCCCTGCTTTATGACAAACAGGGGGAAAAAAACTACCTCAGCTTGCAGGAACGGTAGTGACCACACGGCCAGTCAAGGGAAGTGGGCGTATGTGACAGACTATTAACTTAAAAACACAGAACGCTCAACTTTAAAGTGACCACTAAATCAATTTACTCGGCCCGCCTGACCCCGTCTCAATTAAGCCTGTGCATCACAGGCTTAAATACTTGCTGCCATTTCAAAACCACATGGAGACTAGAAGCACTGAAAAAAAAAAAAAAGAAAAACACATGACATTTAAGAATGTGACATTTAAGAAATGAACGCCAGAAGGAAGTAAATTATTTACAAGTAGGATAAGATAGATAATTCCTCCTGGTTGCTTGAAATAAGTATCCGAGTGGATAACCTTGCATGTTGCAGAATTTATCTCATTTTTTATTTATCTTATTTATTTCATTTTTTATGATTTACTGACATGGAGTTACTTTCCAGGAATTTTTTCTTTCTTACTGATCACAGACCAGCAAAACAAAGCGAGTTTCTCCAAAACTGCTGCACATTCTACAGCCTCCGTCTCTCAGGATTAACATTCACATTAACATTAGTACACCTACGCTCCAGAATATAGATGTAGATGTAAATCAGTACATGTTCCTGGAATTGCAGAGAAATCCAGAGAGATCTCTTTCTCTTATAAATCACAGTGTTCATGTGATTACAGACCTAAAGAAGTCAAGAGAGAGAGAGAAGAAACGAGAGATAGAGAGAGAGAGCAAGAGAGAAAAAGAGAGAGTGAGAAGAAATAAGAGATAGAGAGCAAGAGAGAAAAAGAGAGAGAGAGAGAGAAGAAATGAGAGATAGAGAGCAAGAAAGAAAAAGAGAGAGTGAGAAACGAGAGATAGAGAGCAAGAGAGAAAGAGAGAGAGAGAGAAGAAACGACAGATAGAGAGAGAGAGCAAGAGAGAAAAAGAGAGAGTGAGAAACGAGAGATAGAGAGCAAGAGAGAAAAGGAGAGAGAGAGAGAGAGAAGAAACGAGAGATAGAGAGAGAGAGCAAGAGAGAAAGAGAGAGAGTGAGAAGAAATAAGAGATAGAGAGCAAGAGAGAAAAAGAGAGTGAGAAGAAACGAGAGACAGAGAGCAAGAGAAAAAAAGAGAGAGAGAGAGAAGAAACGAGAGATAGAGAGCAAGAGAGAAAAAGAGAGTGAGAAGAAACGAGAGATAGAGAGCAAGAGAGAAAAAAGAGAGAGAGTGAGAAGAAACGAGAGATAGAGAGCAAGAGAAAAAAGAGAGAGAGTGAGAAGAAACAAGAGATAGAGAGCAAGAGAGAAAAAGAGAGTGAGAAGAAACGAGAGATAGAGAGCAAGAGAGAAAAAAGAGAGAGAGTGAGAAGAAACGAGAGATAGAGAGCAAGAGAAAAAAGAGAGAGTGAGAAGAAACAAGAGATAGAGAGCAAGAGAGAAAAAGAGAGAGATCACAGTGTTCATGTGATTACAGACCTAAAGAAGTCAAGAGAGAGAGAGAAGAAACGAGAGATAGAGAGAGAGAGCAAGAGAGAAAAAGAGAGAGTGAGAAGAAATAAGAGATAGAGAGCAAGAGAGAAAAAGAGAGAGAGAGAGAGAAGAAATGAGAGATAGAGAGCAAGAAAGAAAAAGAGAGAGTGAGAAACGAGAGATAGAGAGCAAGAGAGAAAGAGAGAGAGAGAGAAGAAACGACAGATAGAGAGAGAGAGCAAGAGAGAAAAAGAGAGAGTGAGAAACGAGAGATAGAGAGCAAGAGAGAAAAGGAGAGAGAGAGAGAGAGAAGAAACGAGAGATAGAGAGAGAGAGCAAGAGAGAAAGAGAGAGAGTGAGAAGAAATAAGAGATAGAGAGCAAGAGAGAAAAAGAGAGTGAGAAGAAACGAGAGACAGAGAGCAAGAGAAAAAAAGAGAGAGAGAGAGAAGAAACGAGAGATAGAGAGCAAGAGAGAAAAAGAGAGTGAGAAGAAACGAGAGATAGAGAGCAAGAGAGAAAAAAGAGAGAGAGTGAGAAGAAACGAGAGATAGAGAGCAAGAGAAAAAAGAGAGAGAGTGAGAAGAAACGAGAGATAGAGAGCAAGAGAGAAAAAGAGAGTGAGAAGAAACGAGAGATAGAGAGCAAGAGAGAAAAAAGAGAGAGAGTGAGAAGAAACGAGAGATAGAGAGCAAGAGAAAAAAGAGAGAGAGTGAGAAGAAACAAGAGATAGAGAGCAAGAGAGAAAAAGAGAGAGAGAGAAGAAATGAAAGATAGAGAGCAAGAGAAAAAGAGAGTGAGAAACGAGATAGAGAGCAAGAGAGAAAGAGAGAGAGCGAGAAGAAACGAGAGATAGAGAGATAGAGAGCAAGACAGAAAGAGAGAGAGCGAGAAGAAACGAGAGATAGAGAGAGAGAGAGCAAGAGAGAAAAAAACAGAGAGAGAAGAAACGAGAGATAGAGAGAGAGAGAGCAAGAGAGAAAAAAACAGAGAGAAGAAACGAGAGATAGAGAGAGCAAGAGAGAAAAAGAGAGAGTGAGAAGAAATGAGAGATAGAGAGCAAGAGAGAAAAAGAGAGAGAGAGAGAGAGAGAGAGCGAGAGAGAGAGTGAGAAGGAAGGAGAGATAGAGCGAGCAAGAGAGAAAAAGAGAGAGAGTGAGAAGAAACGAGAGATAGGGCGAGCAAGAGAGAAAAAGAGAGAGAGAGAGAGAGTGAGAGGAAACGAGAGATAGAGAGCAAGAGAGAAAAAGAGAGAGAGAGAGAGAGTGAGAGGAAACGAGAGATAGAGATAGAGAGCAAGAGAGAAGAAACGAGAGATAGAGTGAGTGAAAAGAAACGAGAGATGGAGAGCAAGAGAGAAAAAGAGAGAGAGAGAGATAGAGACCCTAGGAGAGGCGTGGTCAGGCATGACCAGTTGGTGCAACACATGTCACGACCCACAAATGCATATGCGCACACACGTACACGTCATGAATTATGCAAATGAACAAGATGTAGCGCTGGCCGAGCCAATGATGAGTGGATTAGAAAGATGCTGTAGCATAAACACAAGAATCTAACCAAGCGATCTCATAACATTTTCCTGGTGTTACATCATTACTGAAGCACCAAACTCAGTCACAAGGGAACACACTGTTCATGCACACTAAACTCACCCTATAAATAAGCATGCAGGACATTGACACTGCAGTGCCTTGGCTAACGAGACGCCCGCCGTCTTCCTCAAGTTACTGATCCCTAGTTTCTAAGCTATAAACGATGGGTGATGCTACATCAATATCTTAAATACTTGAATGTAATCAAAGAACAGAATATGTATCACCATATTTAGCTTAAAAACTTTTTTTAATAGTCAAAATAAGAAATCTGGATACGCAATACAGCTCTTTTCTCATTATACATTTCCATAATTAAGATCCACAATGTGCAAACTCCACTACAGGGCAGTGTAGAACCTCCAAAGGTGCTTCTAAGTTTGTGTACCCTTTAAAATGTTTTTTTTTTTTTTTTTATAAATAAGCCCTAAAACATAATCAGATTTTAATGCAAGCCCTAAAAACCTAATTAAAGAGAACCTAATTAAACTAATCTGACAGAGAGTCATTCTCTTGTGGCATGGCACACATTCTCCTGAGACTCACTTCACGAAAAGATGTCCTGAGGTTTTCCTTTAGAATTTGCTGGTATAACCTCGAATTTCTTGCTCCAAAACAGGTACATGATACTACCACCACCATGTTTTGCAGATGGGCTAATGTTCTTAAGCTGGAATGTGATTTCAATGTTTTCTTTTTCCCCCCAGACATAAAACTTCTTATTTAAATCAAACCAGTGCCTGGCTCTTGGAGTGCTCTTCGTTGGTTGATCATTACTGGGGAGGGAAACAACAGACTGGAGTTTCCTCTGACTGTGAATAGGTGGAGTCTGAAGGGTTTTGTAGCCCTTTCCAGCCTAATGAGCATGAGGTCGTCGGTAATCTCCCATGCTCATGCCATTACACACCTCCACAAACAACGGTTATGAAGATCTATCATGATGGATCTTCAGGGAATGGGGCAGATTCTACCGAGTCAGGAAATGTTTTTCTCTCTGTATATCTGTCCTGCCTTATAAAGATACTAATAAAAATATAGAAAAACATTGCATTTGACACCTGGGCATCTATGTGGAACCAACAGGGATAGACTGGTGATGTTTGCTGTGGTGAAGAACATGTGCTCTACTGAAGCAGTAAAGAGAAAAAGTGATATAAAGAGAAATAAAACAAGAGCTAACACCACAGCTGCTCTTTCTAGCACTAGAGACACTCTTGGAGAGCAAAGGGATGAAGTTTGATGCAACATTTCTTCTAGACGGCTTTAGACACAGGGATGTTTCAGCCTGAGGGCAAAATACATGACAGCCAATCAGAACAGAGCTCGGTTAAATACATCACTCTTAATAGTATAGTAACAAAAGCATCCTGTGGAATTCCTTTACAAAACTATGTTTGAAGCATTCCGACTGTTTTCAGTACACAAACCGAACAAACGTTATAAGTGGACCTCAGGACAGAAAACGAAGGACATGGGGTCTTCAAAGACTTTCGATTGGCTGCCCTTCTCAAATTTCAGGCCATGTTAGCCAGTATGGATTTGTGGTTTGGGTTTAATGTAGTGTAGCAATTGCAAGATGCTGAATGGCTGATTTCCAACTGATGCATCCAGCATGTGGTAGCCTGTAGCCTAGAAGTCCTATGTGGACCTTGTCCAAATGGGGGAGGGGACATTTCGGAGAATTGCTTACAGGTTCAAACAGCAAACTTCACTGTGAGTGTTGGTGCAGTTGATTGTTTTAAACAATATCTGTGTTGCAATGATCATTAGGGTGGAACCTACTGGGAAAATCAAACAACTGATTCAAATAAATGAAGGAAATTCGATCATATCTCAGTGCACCAGCATTCAATCAGCTACTTGTTACTATGGAGATACTATAAACTGGTTGTTGTTGACACTGTTGCTCCATTCAAAAGTAAACCCACTATTCTTTTTCCAGGAAAGTGCACTGTGATGCAATTTATCATGATAACGGTACAACTCCATATTACTTAATGCTACTCCAGGCCCTGGAGGAAAGGAAGCAGAAGACTCAAGACACGCAATCTGAGAATGTTTTATGTGAGGGGTGGTGTGCAGGTGTCACTCCAGCATCAAGAGATGCTGCTCGGATGTTGCTATAAAAAAAAAGCAGGCTATAGAGCAACGTCTACAGCATTAAAGCTGAGAAGCAATTACCTCACTATAAAGCTTTGCCTGTGGTATTCATGCAGAGGTTAGATGCCAAAGCTTCAGACACTACTCTTTCCCCAACATCCTGCAAGCATCATTTACCCACGCTTGAATGTGTTTACCAGCCAGGAGAAACATGGAAATAGAACCGAGCCCCGGTTCTAAATGAGACCTCCTGTTTACGCGTCTATAAAATATAGAGACGTGCATGTGGTTATGTATGCATACGCCTGCTGCTTCTATGAAATTTCTCAGGCCTCAGCCATACAGAGTCCTATCAAGATCGGGCCCGCTAGAACAGATTGGTCATACTTTACTGCTAAATAACTGTGTGTGCACGTGTCTGCGGGTAAGAATGTGTTCGCTGCAAACGAAGCCAGAGTCGAGGCTGTTTAGAAAGAGGAAATGACTTGGTGTTTAGGTCAGACCTCAGATACAGTGGGACTAATGCACTGCAGGGAAAGAAACCATAATGAGAAATCAAATACATTCTACACATTGCTTCCTAGAATAGAGGTGAAGCTGCTGGAGGCCCTTATTATGTAGTAATGGTGTAAATATCATTTCACCATGAAGCGATTTAATTATAAGACAGCGTTTGTACACGTCCACCGGTGGTTTCTGAAGCACTGGTTCCTGCTAATAAGGTGATTTCCAAACACTGTTATTGCACTTGATACGATGATAGCTATGTAGACTGTGAGCTGACAAAACTGGAGGACTAATCATATCTGTTATGAATTATGCAAACCATCATAGTATAATATATATATATATATATATATATATATATATATATATATATATATATATATATATATATATATATATATATATATATATTACAATAAAATATATAATGAAATATTGATATTACATTCAAAAATGATTTGAAATCCAAAATACAGTATATTGTTATACACTTACTACACTCTTTCCTAGCTATACCTCCATATCTCTTATCTACACTCACTGTCCAGTTTATAGGAGCACTCTATAGTACTACAGTTACAGACTGTAGTCCATCTGTTTCTCTCCAAGCTTTGCTACCCTGTTGTCCAGTGGTCATGAGCCCCATAGGATCCTCACAGAGCAGGTATTATTTTGGTGGGGTGACACTGACATGGTGGTGGTGTGTTAGTGTGTGTTGTGCTGGTACGTGTGGATCAGACACAGCAGCGCTGCTGGAGTTTTCACCGTCCCCTCTATTAGACACTCCTACCTTGCGGGTAAAAGTCTGAGACAGTAGCTCATCAGCTTCACAGTATCTGTTCGTCTAGTTCTTTATCAGTGGTCACAGGAATTTGCAGACAGGACATTCTTGGCTGGATAGTTTTGGTTAGTGGGCTATTCTCAGTCCAGCAGTGACACTGAGGCGTTTAAACACTCCAGCAGCACTGCTGTGTCTGATCCACTCACTCCAGCACAACACACACTAACATAGCGCCATCACTTCAGTGACACAGCAATGCTGAGAATGATCCCAAAAAATATCTCCTCCCTGGTGGTCCTGTGGGGGTCCTGACCATTGATAACTGGGTTAAAAGTGGGGTAACAAAGTATACAGAGAATCAGATGAACTATAGTCTGTAATTGTAGAACTATAAGGTGCTCCTATATAGTATGTGGAGCAATTAGTGTAGATACAAGATAGTTGCACTCAGGGGCGTAGGAGCGGGTTTGAGATTGGGGGCACATTTACTAATATGATTCAAAGCCCACCCTATGCTCTTAAATATTAACTATAAGCTGATTTCACTGTAGGTAAGGTAGTCAATCACTGTATGTAATAGTGACATAGAACAACATTTGTGGAATTACAGTAAATTGCAAATAAATAAATAAAATGCAACATTATCTGTACGTCTGTTTATTATTAGATAAATCCAATTAAAGATCACTTTACAAACGTAACCAGATACTCCACATTACATGGTACTTTTAAATTATACATGCAGTGTCTGGATTATATACATATATAACCAAAAAATAAATATTATTTTCTTTGATGGCATAACGCTGAAATCATATAACAAATAAATGTATGTTAAGGTTTCCTGACTAGACAAGACTAACATTAATGTTAGACAGTAAGGCTGTGTTTTTTTTATTCAGTAATTTATTTTATTTATTATATTTTATTTTTTACGCATTTAGTGTAGTAGCAGTCTAAAGTTAATATAAACTGTTAGCTAACCCAAACCCAGCTAGTCTGTTACCATAACAACACATTATACTAAATCTGTTTTATTGTAGTATATATGGTCATCGTTGCTATTCATTGCTCTCATCACTGAGCTCACGTTTAAAGTTGGCACAAGCTACCCCATGCTCCAGCTAGGCAAGAGATCCATCTCCCCCTAAAAGTTTTTAAACAGTTTCTGCTTCTTCTGTGATTAAATTTTTGGGTGGGATAAATCTACATGTTTATGATATTGGATGGGACACAGCCCCCCCCCCCCCCCCTTCCCCCGGTTCCTACGCCAATGGTTGTACTTTTAAAGTGGCCAGTGAGTGTATGCAAGATTTTAAGGTCATTAACAACTTTTTTGCAGTGTAAGTACAAAAAAACTAGTTTGGGATTCGTGGTCTAGCATCCTCTACAGATTCCCAGCATATACATGTTTATTAACTGAACAAAACATGAAATGTGGCCTGTATAAAAGCTATGACACATCATATATTCATGTGTAAATAAAATATATCAGCACCATGCTGTCTTTCAGATTACTTGCTTACCACCGTATGTTCCATCGTGTTATATAATGCATACTATTCGTGCAAATCATGTACATATCTTAACTACATTCAATGCACAACCTTCTCCGGTGTACGTGCGCGTGTGCACTGGCCCTCTGGGTGAAATCAAAAACACTAGCTAATGAAAAAAGCACCGTCAGCTTAATGGATGACCGCTATCATGCGGTGGAACATGTGCGGCTGTGTCTGTTAAGCTGTAATGATGTCTTCACCTGATCAGATCTGTGCGGTTCAGTACAGGGCAGGAGCGCTGATTTACAATATTCTGATTTAATTACAGTGCTGAGGGACCGTGGTTCTCTGTCCGGGTCCTTCAGTTCAATCGCTCCATAAAACATCAGCGTATCGATATATATGTGAAGGAGAGAGCGAGAGAGGGGGAAAGACAGAGGAACAGAGTCAGAAAAATACGAAAGACGGAGAGAAAAAAACAAAGAAGAGAGAACTCAAAAAGAGAGGAAGAGAGAAAAGGGCAGAGGGAGAGAGATGGGGAGAGCAAGGGCGAGTGGTTAAAGAAGAGGAACAGATAAGAAAAAGCATGACCACTCAGTCCTGCGTCCATCATCCACACTGCCCAACACTACACAGCTATAGGCAGACTGTGTTCTACTCTGGAGTGAGATTCGGAGTGATAGAGAGAGAAAGAGAGAGAGAAAGACAAGAGAAAGAAAAGAGAGAAAGAAGAAAAAAGAAGGAAGAGAGAAGAAGAAAGAGAACGCGACAGGATGGAAGAGAGAGATGGGGAGAGAGAAAGACAGAGAAAAGACCTGAGAGAGAGTAACAGTGTCAGGAAGAAAGAAAGAGAGAGGAAAGAGAGATGGAAAGATGGAGCAAAGGCATGTGGGAAAAGAAGAAGAGGCTAAGAAGAAGCATGACCACTCAGTCCTGCGTCCATCATCCACACTGCCCAACACTACACAGCTATAGGCAGACTGTGTTCTACTCGGGAAGGAGATTTGGAGTGATAGAAAGAGAAAGAGAGAGAGAGAGAGAGAGAGAGAGAGAGAAAATGAATGAGGGATGTAAAGAGAGGGGAAGCAAAAACAGAGGGATGTAAGGAGAGGGGAGAGAGATAAATTATGGGGGAGAAACTAAAAGAAAGGGGAAAGTTAAAAAGGAGCAGGGGAGAGAGAGAGAGAAAGAGACAACAGATTAAAAAAACAGAGATGGAAGGAAGAAAAAAGAAGGAAGGGAGATGAAGAAAGAGAAAGCGGAAAGCGACAGGATGGTAGAGAGAGATGGGGAGAGAGGGAGACATAGAAAAGACCGGAGAGAGAGGAACAGTGTCAGAGAGAAAGAAGGAGAGAGGAGGAGAGATGGAAAGAAAGAGAAATACAAAAGAGAGAGGAGAAAAAGACAGAAATAAAAAAAGAGGGGGGGTCACATACTCTAGCTTTATAAAGTGTTATACAAGCTTATGTTAGGTATTATAAGGGCTTATGTATGCTTTATAACACATCACAAATATATTTTATAGTGTTTTATAGTGTTTATAGTGTTATATATATATATATATATATATATATATATATATATATATATATATATATATATATATATATATACCACAATTATGTATTAGAAGTCATATCTTGACAGATTTACTGCCTTAAGATTGATGCTTCGAGCTTTCTCAGTTATTACTGAATTATGCCCACAGTTCCTTTCTTTTGTTTATCTCTTCTAAATTACTAGAAAGCTGTGGAGTTGGGAATATTAGAAGTTATAAGAGCTGCCTCTGGTCATGTGCAGTGATTTTACCACATTCCCAGCACCGAGTGTAGCGACTCACAGTAACGCACAACCTCTAATACAATAAGAGGAAATGCACCAGCGCTGAATAAATAGATTCTTACTGATTAGACCTGTAGTACAAAGTTCTGCTGTCAAGCAATGCAGCTCATTAACGGTAGGCTATGGTTGCCAAGCGACATATTGGCCAAAGATTATTTCATAAATAACACAGTAGGTTTTAGTATTTGGGTTCATTATTGCAAAATCGGGCTGATGTGTGAGGTCACATACCAAGTATTTCACACAGCTTCAAATGAGGTGGTGTAGTGTACGGCAGCAATGTAAACAACTTCAAATAGGGAACACAATATGCTTTCTCTCACTCTCTCACTCTCTCTCTCTCTCTCTCTCGTGAGATGCGCAAGCTGTGTCCCGCAGGAAGCTGGACGAACACGCATCACTGCTCATTCATTTGAAAGCATAATAAAAATCTCAATATCAAAAAGAATCCATCGCCTTTTAGGCCCATGTGTGGGTTTTTGATATGCACTGCCTGTGTTGAATATTCCCCTGTGTGTATTGTCTGTGGATGTTTGTGTGTGTGTGGTGTGTGTGCGCATCTCTCTGAGGTGAAGCTCTTTGATGATTAGCTTTGGGATTTAAATACCTGATAATGAATTTGACAGATACTATGATTAATAACTCTCTTTAGCCCTCTCTACCTGCATTTCTCTCTCTCTCTCTTTGTGTGTGTGTGTGTGTGTGTGTTTGAGGCTAATGCACTTTATCTGTCCTGTGTACTTGTCATGACCTCAAGGGCAAGAATAAAGAGAAGATGGCAGGGAGAAGACAGATGAAGGGATGAACATTCTTCCATTCACGCTCTGCAATGACAATGATAAAGCGGGAGCAGTGGAGCACAAACACATACACACACACACACACACACACACACACACACAGTGAATGTTAAAATATAGATAAAAGGTAACAGTGACTCAGGTGCATTGCTTTAGAAATGTTTGTATTTATTATACTGAATCAGAAAAATAGTTCATAATGCATGCACACATTTGTTTTGGGGTATTAATAAGAAAAAAAAATCTGTGTAGATTTAAAGTCCTAATACAAATACACTGTATGTCCCATTATTTTAACACACCCTACAACTGGTGCTTTAAGGTATTGCTTATTGCAATCACTGACTCTATACTCTTGTATAATTTCCATTGAAAAGCATTGTCAAATAGAATGGGGCATCCTGGAGACATCTTGGGGCAGCTGCCCAAGGTCACCCTGCCCAGGCATCAGCTAGAGAGGGGAATGAAGTGGAACTGCGGTGCCTGGAGTGATGGAGCTCCATCCAATACCTTTGGGATGAGCTGGGTTGATGTTTGTGATCCAGAACGAATCATTCAGCATCAGTACCTGACCTCACTGTGGCTCCTCTCACTGCTGCTAAGCTCCAGTAAAAATGTCAGGTGATCAGGACTCCGAGAACCCGACTCTGTGTTTTCTTTCTAATCTGTTTAATCTTGTTCTCGGAGGTCAAGACTAAATGTATACTCTAAGTCTAAGTATATTCTTAGACTAATCTTCTAATGACCACTAAACTTCACCATATTTCTCTTCCTACCATGTAAACTGGGCCGTCCTAACCTAGGGTAACGCTTCCGTAAGCATTTCTCTGACCAATCACAAGGCTGACGTCTCTGGCCCCGCCCCTACAACACTTTCAGAGTCAGAGAAACTCGGAGAAGCTAACCAGCATAACCAAAAGCTAGCAAACTAGACCCCCTGTGTCTGTAGCTGCCAGTCGTCCATTCCTCTGTTTGTCTGTACACCAACATTGTTCAGTCATCTGTGTTGATTCAATCATCTGTTCATCCATCTGAACGTTCATTTGTCTTTTATTTTTTTTCGTCCAGTTACTGTAGACGCTGGATATTGATTTGAGTTGAGTGTGAGAGGTGGAGCAGGCTGGGAGTGACGAGCTCTATCATTTTGGCTCATTAGCCACGTCCACCCAGTCCTCAGGTAGGTCTGATCAGCGGGTTTATCATATCTATATCTTCTGTTTTTCATTCGAGCATTGCTGGATGTTAAATATAACACAATTATAACACATTAGTATCACATTAGTACAAACATTTGTTATATTTTAATCCCTGCGACTTCAATTAAGCAACTAATAAAAAAGCAATTCATAAATTGCCCGTCTCTGACTGGGTGTGCAGCAGGCACAAGACCTTGCTGAGTAAACAGAAATCTAGTAATGAAGTAACTACTTCTTTATGCAAGAAATCTAATAATAAACGCACCATCAACTAATGACTAATGTGCAAAGTGAAAAACAAAAATAATGAAACATTAAACTATTTGTGCAGCCTGTTAGAAAAAGAGTCCCCTGCATCCTTTTCTCTGTAGTTATACTATAGTTATATACAGGCTTATATAATCTATAAAGGCTTACACAAACAATATCATACCAAAAAGCCCTCAGGGTGAAAGCCATTACTGCTATCATGATGTTTAAAGCATAATTTTGGAGCTTGTGTTCTAATCAGCTCTATTGCAGGGTCTTTGGCTCGAGGCGTATACATGAAGTAACTATGATAAACATACCCAGCAAGAGAACCGCTTTTACTTTAAAGTGAGGAACTGACAAGTACTAGGTCATCACTAGGGCTGGGTATCGCCATTGATTTCCTGGATTGATTCGATCCCGATTCACAAGGTGCCAATTCAATTCGATTTCCGATTTGATTCAATTCAATTCAACATTGATTCATTTAGGGATATTTCAGTTACAATAATATGTTTTGTTTGAATATAAAAAGAGATTTTCAGAGAACTAATGTGGTAAATGTACAATGAACACTCAACCTACCATTACTAAAAACATTATTGTTTATATGTTTATATTAGAGATGGAAGGATTGACTTGACTTGATTGGCTATGTATCGGTATCGGCAGATTTTTAATTAAAATATGTGATCAGTGATCGGCCAATATTTCTTCAATTTAGCCGATCCCGAGAGCCGATCGATGGCATTAAACAAATAAGCCTCATTTCTGTATTTCTAGCTAGCCTTTCATCCAGGAAGAGGAGAAGCCCCTCCGGCCAGCTCCCTGCAATTTATATCTGAACCACTAGGTGGAAATACATACAGTTTCATTTTCCTGACTAAAGCAGCGGCCTCACGAAAAGGAAGCGCTGATAGAAAGCATGTCTGTCTGTCAGTGTTTACCGTATGTGACGCAGACTCATCCAGGACGTTTTGTAAAATTAGTAAAATCAGCGTGTCTCATTGGGGAACCAAGACAAAGACATTACTAATCTGATACAGTACTTAAGACACTACTAATCTGATACAGTACTTAAGACACTACTAATCTGATACAGTACTTAAGAGTACACAACACAGCTGAATACAGTATCAGTAAACAGCAGAGCTAGCACGCACAGCTAGCACAAAACAAATAACCCAGAACACCATACAGACCAGATCTGACCGGTACGAACAGAACAGCAGCAGCAAATCAAGATCTACATTGAATGGCGAGGGGATGGGGGGGGGGTGGGCTGTAATGCTAATTTTAAAGGTCGATCTCGGGTTTATACGAATCGATATCGGATTATTCAAATGAAGATCAATTTGAATGGAAAAATCGATTTTTTAAACACACCCCTAAGTCATCACTGTCTATAAAAGTATCTCTGAAACGCAGCTTTGCAAAAAATGTTCTTTACTTCTAAGTTAATGTAACAAAATTTTATTTTTTAAATTATATTTTTAAATGGAAACCACCTGACAGTTCTTCCTGATAATCTAAATTATGTGACTCTGGCACCACTGTGTGTAAAGTTCTATTACCTGTTCAATCAGAAACTTGTATCACAATGCAGATACAAATATGATTACTAATCCAGTTCTAACTCCTACACATAATAAGGATCTGTGTATTATCTGTTTGTATGAGTATTATATTTCTCCAGGCTTGTCCCTCCTCCACTGGGATCAATTAGAATCCTGCCTGCGACGCTTCACCGCCTCTATAAACTCAAACCCAATAAGTTAGAGCTCTTGTGAAAGGATGTGTTTTCCACTGTGATTCCTCTTTAAGGCAGCTGCCTCGCACACTGCAGTCAAGGTTACTCCAGCAAGAAAGGTGATGGGATGCGGTTTCCAGGGAACAGTGTAGAACTCGTCCATCCCATAATATACAGTGCATACCTTAAAGCCTCTCTCTCTCTCTCCTTTCTACTGCTGCATACTGCACGCTTCCTATGGCTTAGACACTCCTGCTGTTTTCTCAACAATCCTAACTGCCTAAGAACAAGCTTCCCAGCGTTTCTTTGATCATTTAAGATAATATTTGAAGAGGTTTTACAGCCTCGAAGATCAACAGTGCTGACATTTCTGCATTCTATTAATTCTACTCCATCTGTAATCCCACTTAAATACATATCCTGTTTCTCTGTAATGCTATTCCAGACAGCTGTAGTGTCAATGTTTTCATTTTTTAGACATTAAAAAATGACATATCTACTGCATCATATGCATTGACAAATTTGTACATAAAAAAACAGCATCAGCCTTAAACTCCCATTTTGGGGCATGCTGTATATACTTATTTTGGCTGATTCTCCATCATTAGTGCCCGACTGTTTATAGGTAATTGGAAAATGGATAGTTCCAGTCCTGAAATCTGATTGGTTGAGCCGCTTTTAAAGTCGCATTTAAAATCTACGATATATGCAGATATGCTGAACTTACAGCTGTGTTACTGCCATAAAAAATATATATTAAATTGAATTAATTAAATAATCTTTGTTTATAATGCTGCTCACGTAAATAGACTGATAAAGTAAGAACCCGGTTCTGTGTGATGACAGAACAATTAACAATTAGTTCTTGTCTAGAACTAGACTGGTCAGCAAGCTAACAGGCCAAAAGATGAAAAACACACTAAACAACTGCATCATTAATGTCACAGGCTTGAATAAAAAAAAACTTACAAAATGTATTGTATTTTAATAATATTGTATTTAATAATTTATTGTATTTTAATAATGTACTGTAAAATATTCAAGCCATTCAAGTAAATAAGGAAAATGTACTTAAATGGCTTACAGGTTTTAAACATCTGGGTTTCAGTCAGAAGTAGCTTCAAAGTCAGGCTCAGACTACTCTGTACTGCACTAGGTAGGTTCTGAAATTCTACAGACAAATAGTGCACTGTTTATCAAGTGTGGATGCGGCTGAATGACTATTTAAGCTATATTATGCACGTTTGCAGGAATCAACATGGAGCAGGGAGCCTTTTGGGATTCAGTCTCAGTGTGGGAAGAGGGACACCGTTGGCTTGGTGCTAAATAACACGGGAATGGTTATTAGCATTGTCGCTACGGTGGTAATTGAAACATCACGTCATGTGTGACACCATGTGTGATAATTGGTACATCACGACTTCGTCACATGGAAGCGGTTTTTAGGCATTCTGCTTCACACCACGCCTGAATACACTCTTCTCCACGCAAAATCAGAGATGTGACTCATTCAAATACTCATTATTAAACAGGATCTGAACATCAGAGTCGTGTCCTGAGACCTAAGTACAATATCTGATTTATGAAAGTGCATAGAGATCTTTAAAAAGTGAAGCCAGACTGTATAACTGTTTTAATGCTGGGTGGGGCCAGGCACTGGCGTATACATGAAGCAAGAGAACCACCTTTACTTTAAAGTGAGGAACTGACAACTACTAGGTCATCACTGTCTACAGAAGTATCTCCAATATGATATGTTTATGATTGTATAACCAAAAACTGAAAAGTGGATGAAATATCTTGAATATATAATAAGACTAAAAGTCTGAAGTCATATTTATCCCTCATTACTAGCCCAAGTGCCATGACCTTCTTCTTCTCCCTGGTTTTGTACACCCATATAAGATTTCCTCAAACTACAGTTTGAATCTACTAAATCTGTCTGATTCTCCATCTTTAGCGAGCGACTGTTTACAGACAATTGTAAAATGAATAGTTCCAGTCCTGAAATCTGATTGGCTGAGTCGCTTTCCGAGCTGTTGTAAAATATGCAATATATGTGCACCTATCAATGTTTTTAGATGCACGTCTCAATAAATATAAAAATAAAATTACTTTGACTTCATTTAACTGGCAGCGTTGATCAAGCTGCTTAAGGGTTAATCGATTAATCGTTAACGTCTCCAGTACAATACTGAAATAAAATGATATTTTTGCTGGATTGGCTTTACCAACTTAAAGTAACTTTTAAAAACTCTGCAGTTTTATAATCCATGCTACAAGTACAGGATCAAACTCAGTATCAATAGAGACCCAGTATTAAAAATGGGACATTTTGAGGCATTTAGCTCACTGCAGATAATGTTTTAATATGCTGTGAAAGACGTGCACATGGTTGCACAACCAAACTGAGCGTGTGACTCACTGACGTTCTGCATATCTGCCTTTAGAGTCAGTGAAGCTGATTTGAGCAGCAGCCAGGGAGCTTTGAAAACAGCATTAAAATCAGTGGCAATGCTGACGGTTCATCACGGCTAACGAAGCATGGGCTGAATATTCTGACAGCTGAAATCTATAGGCTATAGGCTATCACTATAGATCAGCAGCAGAAACTGAAAGGCTAGTTTTAAATATGCTAAAACATGCAGAGTGGATCAACTGTGTATGGACAGATGAACCAAACATCTCAACCAACCAAAGGAGAAACATCAACCTACAGACATATGGAGTTGAATGGGAGTAAAAAGTTCACTCGTTTACTCCAGACTTGACCAATGCACAGGGCCAGTCCAGCAATATCATCACTTTATTTCAGTATTGTACTGGACGTGCAAATATATATTTACAACAGCTTTGAAAGCGACTAGAACTATCCATTTTGTCTGTAAACAATCGCTCACTAATGATGCAGAATGAGACAGATTTAGTATATACAAACTGTAGTTTGAGGAAATCAGGCAGATTTAGTATATACAAAACTGTAGTTTGAGGAAATCAGACAGATTTACTATATACAAAACTGTAGTTTAAGGGATTTAGGCATATTTAGTATATACAAAACTGTAGTTTGAGGAAATCAGGCAAATTTAGTACATACAAAACTGTAGTTTGAGGAAATCAGGCAAATTTAGTATATACAAAACTGTAGTTTAAGGGATTTAGGCATATTTAGTATATACAAAACTGTAGTTTGAGGAAATCAGGCAAATTTAGTATATACAAAACTGTAGTTTAAGGGATTTAGGCATATTTAGTATATACAAAACTGTAGTTTAAGGAAATCAGACATATTTAGTATATACAAAACTGCAGTTTAAGGGGTTTAGGCATATTTAGTATATACAAAACTGTAGTTTAAGGGGTTTAGGCATATTTAGTATATACAAAACTGTAGTTTAAGGGGTTTAGGCATATTTAGTATATACAAAACTGTAGTTTAAGGGGTTTAGGCATATTTAGTATATACAAAACTGTAGTTTGAGGAAATCAGGCAAATTTAGTATATACAAAACTGTAGTTTGAGGAAATCAGACAGATTTCGTATATACAAAACTGCAGTTTAAGGGATTTAGGCATATTTAGTATATACAAAACTGTAGTTTGAGGAAATCAGACAGATTTCGTATACACAAAACTGCAGTTTAAGGGATTTAGGCATATTTAGTATATACAAAACTGTAGTTTGAGGAAATCAGACAGATTTAGTATATACAAAACTGTAGTTTGAGGAAATCAGACAGATTTAGTATATACAAAACTGTAGTTTGAGGAAATTTTACATTTACCCCCAGCTGAACGGGTGTAACAAGTTCACAATTACTCCAGAACTGACCATTGCAGGTGCCGACTTGGCCTATTAATCATCTGCATAACTCGTTCCCATGTTAATAATATTGAGTCTGCAAAGTTATTGTGTTACTAAGCCGGCGTTGAAGTGCAGGGCTGACAGACACCCATCCAGGATTCTCCGAAACTGTCCTGCATGACCCCATTAACAAAATGAGCACAAAGCCTAAAGCACTAAAATGAGTTTTACTAGCATCTAACCCTTAACCAGAACCTACTTCACACCTTAGGGACGTAGCGCTTACCAGTTTTACTGATATGCAGTTCTGTGTAAGTGCTACGTCCCTAAGGTGTGAAGTAGGTTCTGGTTAAGGGTTAGATGTTAGTAAAACTCATGTTAGTGCTTTAGGCTTTGTGTTTACTTTGTGTTTGTGTTTACTGTTTATCACTGAGACCACCCGTCAAATAACTGCCATCAAAAATAACCACTATGTACTAGTTTTTCATTGTTTTTAAGAAACTGAAGAAACAGATGGGTGGGCTCTGACTTCTAGAGAGGACCATTACGATATTCACACCATATTAAATGTTAACAGTTGATAACTGGGGACATACATTAAACACATTAAAACTTTATCATCTTAGTCAAAGACAAAGTACTCAAAAGTACTAAATAACTGCCTGTAAAGCACTTTGAGCTGCCACTGGTATGAATAGTGCTTTATAAATAAAGATTATAATTATTATTATTATTATTATGACTGTAACAATCTCCATGCAAAGCAATTGCTAAGACTGTATTACATAATTATTCATCCATTATCTGCTGCTTAATAGTCAGGGTCACGGGGGGGTTGGACTCAATTCCAGCGTTATGGGGCAAAGGCGGGGTACACCATGGACAGTTCACCAGTTCATCGCATGGCCAACACTCACTCACACCTAAGAGCAATTTAGAGTGAGTGATCAACCTAACATGCATGTGTTTGGACTGTGGGAGGAAACTGGAGTACCCGGAGGAAACCCACTCAAGCACGGGGAGAACATACACACTCCACACAGAACACCCCGGACCGGGAATCCAACCCAGATCGTCTTGCTGTGAGGCAACAGTGCTAACCACAACACCACCGTGTCGTTGTATTACATAGATAATCACACATTAAAATATATATATATATATATATATATATATATATATATATATATATATATATATATATATATATATATATATATATATATATATATATGAATAGTGTTATGAATATGATACACACAGTAAAATCACTCTTTGTGCTAACAAAAGCTTTTATTTGGTCACTGATACTATGATGGAATAATGTAATGCTGTCCTCTTCCTACTTGACATGTAGCAACCGCTTACAAGGGCGAATCAACCCACGCAGCCCTACTATCCAGCCTGCGCAATGCAGCGGGGGGTCTGAAGTGTGAAGTGGATGTGTATATGGTGTAAATCTTCCACCTCATATAGACCAGCAAGCTGCTGTTTGATGCTGTGCTCGGTGTGTAGGTGTGGATGTGACACGGTTTTATCATGCTGTGTTTTAGTTGTGTCTAATAACAAAAGCAATTTGAGCAGCAAACTGTGGTGATAATACATGAATTATGAATTAGAGAGAGAGAGAGAGAGAGAGAGAGAGAGAGAGAGAGAGATTTACTGACAAGAGCTGCATACATATTTTTTAAATAATGTTATATCCAAAGCCTTATTACCTGCAACCACATGAACCCATCTTTGCTAAGGAGGAGTCGTGCAAATACAGATTACACAGTTACACAGTCTAACGCCTCCAAAGCTGATGAAGAACTTTGATTATGCAAATACAAAACTTTCTCTCCTCCTTTTCAACCCTGTGAACTGATAGCAAATGTAGCAAAAGTCAGGTCGAATCTTGTGTAGCAACAAACTAGAACACAATAGATTATTTACAAATCAATTTGTTGCCGAGAGAGAGACACAGGGAAAGAGAGAGAGAGAGAGAGAGAGAGAGAGAGAGAGAGAGAGAGGAGAGAGAGAGAGAGACACAGAGAAAGAGAGAGAGAGAGAGAGAGAGAGAGAGAGAGAGAGAGAGAGAGAGAGACAGAGAAAGAGAGAGAGAGAGAGGGAGAGAGAGAGAGAGAGAGAGAGAGAGAGAGAGAGAGAGATTGTATAATCAATACACAGCTAGTTTATAGCACAAGGCACTGAGCTAGTATCACTCAGAGGCTCTGAAGGCATCGGCCCCCAGGAGAATGTCACACCCTCACTCCTCTCTCTGGCTCTTCACTCAGCAACACCCCGGACACTGACTCTCTCCCGGATTCCAACTCCCAGAATCTTCGGGGAGATCACATGACTTCCCCTGCGTCTACCGATCACCAAGCTCTCTCCAGGTCCTGCTCACTGGATTAACTAAAACTAAACTCACCTGTCTGTAATTAACTCGCTATAAAGACTGACAGCAAGTGTCTGGATTTTCTAACTCATTTAGGAGAAAAGCTGTAATGATTTTAACATGATATTAATACATATATATATATATATATATATATATATATATATATATATATATATATATATATATATATATATATATATATATTTATATATATAACATATATATAACGTATATATAACAAAGTACTGTGAGGACTCTATACTAAATAAAAGCTCTTTTTCAGACAGGAGACTTTATTTACTCAGCCAAACACTTTATTTTTTAAATATTTAATCAGTATTAATACAGTAAGTAGTGCTTTTACATATGTGAGTGTGTTTATTTAACCCTTTGCAAGCTTCTCCTTGTGGAAACAACCCAGTATTATTTACAGTTCTCATCTAATACCTGCTTTGACTGCTCAGTACTTCATTGAGCTAAATCAAGATTACTGCTACAATGGCTTTCAGAAGAAATCTGGAACTAAACTTTTGTTCTTCAAACTTGAGCTCAAGATATGATCTACTTCTTTCAGAATAAGATATTTATGCTACTTTGTAGAGATGGAAGGATCGATCGGCTATGTTTCGGCCGATATTTCTCCAATTTAGCCGATCCCGAGAGTGGATCGATGGCATTAAACAAACGAGCCTAATTTTTAAAGCACTGAATAAAGCAGTGGCGTCGCGAGAACAGGTTACAGCAAACATGTCTTCCACCTGGCAGTTTGTTACCGTATGTAACTCAGACTCATCCAGGACGTTTAGTAAAATTAGTTAAATCAATGTGTCTCGTGGGGGAACCAAGACAAAGACATTTAACACTACTAACCTGATACGACACTTCAGAGACACCACACAGCTGAATACAGTCAGTATCAGCAAACAGCAGAGCTAGCACACACAGCTAGCACAAAACAAACAACCCAGAACACCATACAGACCAGATCTGACCGGTACGAACAGAACAGCAGCAACAATTCAAGATCTACATTTGATTATTACAGACTGTCATTTAAAATAACAGTCTGTGTTTAATGACTGCAGTTTTTACTACATTTATTTAATTAGCTTTTTTCATTTTAAATTAAGGGTCTAGATTGAATGATTGCAGTATTGGTGATATTTGTTTGATTTACTTTGTTTATTTACTGTTAATTTAGTTAAAAATATTATGATGTTTCACATGAGCTCGTTAAAAGTGGTAATAAACCAGTTTAGACCATGTTTCATGACTTGCTTGCGCTAATAACTACATGTAGCCCTGCTGTGGCATATAGCCCCGCCCTCTATCGGCTTCAAAAATGCTGATCAGTCCATCTTTACTACTTTGTATTGCATTATTACTTATTTACATCTGTTCTAATGATATCTGGTGTTCTTACTAGTGTAAATACACTTACTGCTAAGATGATTGCTGCTAAACAATGAGGTTTAGGTGCAATTAGAGTTTTTCAGAGTCTACAGTTGGAATCAGAATCACTCATAAAAATAAGTGAGTATATCAGTATAAATGATTCTGGGATCTCAGACAGTCTAGCATTTGTTTTTTATTTCTTAAAAGGTCTAAACAGGCTCTGAAGTCACATTAAAGCATGTCATGTTTGGACCTCGCTGATTGCCGCTTGTGGCTATGTTTACTGATGGCGGCTAATGACAGTTCAACTGACCTAAACTGACCGCTCCCAAAAGCACAAGCTGCACAGCTAACTGTCTATTCCACAAAATTGCAGTGTACAGTCTTTGCAATTAATTACCAAGAAAAAGCAACCGCTCATTTAATCCAGCGGTGCGCCAACCCTGAGTAGAGCAACACAGCAGGGCTCACGAGCTCCCCAGTGAATCAGCAGAAGTTTAGGTGTTTGCTGAGTGAGCACAGTTCAGTCTCAAGTTCACACGGAGTGCACAGAGTGCATTAAACACTGCTATTCACACATAATAACTGCAATCACAGAACAACTGCAGTCATCTGAAACGGCTGAGTTCGCACACCTCAGCCTGCTTTCGGTTAAATAGCTACAAATATTTGTAAAGTTAACAGGCAGGTTTGTATGCCCACCCAGCGCAACTCGACAGCTCCATGTCTAGTCAGTTCGGAGTCTGTCTTGAACTCAGTCATCCATTCTGATTAGAGAAAAACAGCTGTGCAGGTCAGCCATCATTCTCACACTCGTACATCATTACTGCAGCACTGACAGCTAGCATACACACCAGCGGAGCGCTGTCGATACAGGAGCGCTTCCCAGCTTACACATCCAAATCCTTTATATCTGCTGACAAGCCATCAACAATGCTGCGGTCCGGGCTTGGTTTCTGGTGCCGACCAACATGGTTTATAGTGGTGCATCAGTGTTTGTTACACGACAATGTGAGATTTTAGTTTTAGTGGTATTGAAAGAAAACTAAATCAGCTTTGTTCCTGGGAGACTGTAAAACTGTGTAAACTGCATACACGGCATATTAACATCAGATCTGATCAACACACAAATATTTCCCCCCAGCCCATAACTAAAAACACTGCCTGCAGACTAACGCTGGACTAAACTCTCTCCACAATCATTTACCAGACTTCAAGAACTACACACTGTAGATTCATACTGGATTTTATCACACCACAATTACTATTACCCGACTGACAAATTCACATTTCCTGCAGATTCATACTGGATTTCATCACCGCAATTTATTTCTGTCAGACAATAAAAACTACATACCTCACAGATTCATACTGGATACCCCAGGCTTTTTTGGTCAGGCTGTAAATAATATATATACACTGCAGATTCATACCGGATTTCATCACTGCAGATAATTTCTGTCAGACTGTAAATACTATACATTGCAGATTCATACTGGATTTTGTCATTGCACAATTGTTTCTTTCAGGCTTTAATGCACTACATACGCTGCAAATTCTTCTTAGATTAAAATCACTCCATAACTGTTCATTTCAGACCGCCAAACTATGTATATTGCGAATTCATACTGGATTTTATCACTCCACAGTCATTTCTGTCAGACTGTCAAAATTACATTCCCTGCATATTCATACTGGATTGTATCCCTCCACAGTCATTTCTGGCAAACTATATAAACAACATACCCTGCTGATTCATACCAGATTTTTATCACTCCACAAATATAACTATATTTGTTATACTGTAAAAACTATATATATTGTAGATTCATACTGGATTTCATCATTCAATTATTACTCACTGTCAAAACTACACAGACCGCAGGCTAAAATAAGTAACAATGGTTACTGCCAGGCTGTTCATACTGGATTTTATCATTCAACAATAATTTCTCTCAGGATATAAAAAATTATAGATACTTTAGATTCATACTAGATTTTATCACTCCACAATCATTTCTCTCAGGTTGTAAAAACTATAGATACATAATAACTGCAATATTTTAGATTCACGCTGGATTTCATTACTCCACAATCATTTCTGTTAGGCTGGAGAAACTATAAATACTTTAGATTCATACTGGATTTTATCACTCCACATTTATTTCTCTTAGGCTGTAAAAACTATAGATACTTTAGATTCGTACTGAATTTGATCACTCCACAATTATTTCTCGCAGCCTGGAGAAGCTATAGATACTTCAGATTCATACTGGATTTTATCACTCCATAATTATTTCTCTCAGGCTGGAGAAGCTATAGATACTTCAGATTCATACTGGATTTTATCACTCCATAATTATTTCTCTCAGGCTGGAGAAGCTATAGATACTTCAGATTCATACTGGATTTTATCACTCCATAATTATTTCTCTCAGGAGATAAAAACTATAGATACTTTAGATTCATACTGGATTTTATCACTCCATAATTATTTCTCTCAGGAGATAAAAACTATAGATACTTCAGATTCATATCGGATTTTATCATTCCGCAACCATTTATCTCAGGCTGGAGAAACTATAGATACTTTAGATTCATACTGGATTTTATCACTCTACAATCATTTCTCGCAGCCTGAAGAAAATATGGATACTTTAGATTCATACTGGATTTTATCACTCCATAATTATTTCTCTCAGGGTATAAAAACTAAAGATACTTCAGATTCATACTGGATTTTATCACTCCATAATTATTTCTCTCAGGATATAAAAACTATAGATACTTCAGATTCATACTGGATTAAAATCACAGGTCAGTAAATTATAGTATCTTATCAGGTGAATCAAGTTGAGCTGAAACAGGACTTCAGACTTGGAGCTATATCTGTGAGAATCCCTCCCACGCTGTTCAAAAGCTATTAAAGCAGGAAAACAGTGTTTTTAGCCACTCTGAACTTCCAGCGTGCATATTTAGTTTGCATTAGCATGTATTCATGCAGACATCCGTCTCCTCCATCATACACACTCACTAGCAACACAACGCTGTTCAGTGAAGGCTGCTGCTTGTGGGCGGAATAATTGCCAGCCTTGCCAGCACCTGAGTGGGAGTTAGGAGAGAGTGAGGGAAAGTAGTGACAAGAGGAAAGAGGGGAAAGGATACAAATAAACGAGAATTTTACTCAGCAACAAAAAACAGTACAGTAACAATCAAGGTCCACTATCATCATACAGTAGATAGTGTTACTGTTTTGAATCTGGAACGAGTGAGCAGGCGGACTTAATCACTCACTTGCAAAAGGTCCAACTTTTAATACTAACACAGATGGCAGGCGTTGCCAAATCTTTAGAAAATAATAACTTTCCGAATGTAGAAACTGAGAGGGTGATGCTTCAGTAATGAAGAAAGAGTAAAAATGGTCTAAGAACACACACATTTTTAGCTTCCATATGATTTTCGATTCTGATTTTGCACTTGGATTTAGTCCCAAATACATTTTTTTCCCAAAACAAGCCACAGATGAAACATCTAGAATCAATAGCAAGGCCCCAAATCTACCCCACACACTCAGAATAAACTACTCCGCACCAAGATTTGATGATTCACCCAGTGGTTCACACAGAAGAGAGCAATCGGAGGACCCTTGGAGAAGATGGTGTCAGACAACACATGTTCAGTGTCCAAAAGTCTTTATGACTGTAATGAACACCTGGATGTGTTTTGATTTGGCTGAGAGAAGTTCTGGGCTGTATCTACAGGAATGATTTGGGTGACTATTGATTTCTAGTGTAGCTCCTACAGTAGCTCCCTACGCTGAAGAAGAAAACATTTCACACCAAACATAGCACAAAATGCCCAAGATAGGGGAGGAAAGAAAAACAAGACTGTATTTTTAATAATATTTGGAGTTACATAATATACTGCTGGGATACTTATAAATATGAAAGATAACTTTATTCTCAGATATGTTATATTATATCTTTGCCAATAAGTTTGTTTACTGAATAATTTTTCTCAGGCTCTAAAAACTATAGATACTTAAAATTCATACTGGATTTTATCAGTCCACAATCATTTCTCTCAGCCAGCAGAAACTATAGACACTTATTTTCACACTGGATTTTATCACGCCACAATAATTTCTGTCAGACTGTCAAAACTACATTCCCTGCATATTCATACTGGATATTATCACTCCACAATTATAACTATCCAACTGTCAAAACTACATTACCTGCATATTCATACTGGATTTTATCACTTCACAATTATAACTATCCGACTGTCAAAACTACATTCTCTGCATATTCATACTGGATTTTATCACTCCACAATTATAACTATCCAACTGTCAAAACTACATTCCCTGCATATTCATACTGGATTTTATCACTTCACAATTATAACTATCCAACTGTCAAAACTACATTCCCTGCATATTCATACTGGATTTTATCACTCCACAATTATAACTATCCAACTGTCAAAACTACACTCCCTGCATATTCATACTGGATTTTATCACTCCACAATTATAACTAACCAACTGTCAAAACTATATTCCCTGCATATTCATACTGGATTTTATCACTCCACAATTATAACTATCCAACTGTCAAAACTACATTACCTGCATATTCATACTGGATTTTATCACTCCACAATTATAACTATCCAACTCTCAAAACTACATTCCCTGCATATTCATACTGGATTTTATCACTTCACAATTATAACTATCCGACTGTCAAAACTACATTCCCTGCATATTCATACTGGATTTTATCACTCCACAATTATAACTAACCAACTGTCAAAACTACATTCCCTGCATATTCATACTGGATTTTATCACGCCACAATCATTTCTGTCAGACTGTCAAAATTACATTACCTGCATATTCATACTGGATTTTATCACGCCACAATCATTTCTGTCAGACTGTCAAAACTACATTACCTGCATATTCATACTGGATTTTATCACTCCACAATTATAACTATCCGACTGTCAAAACTACATTCCCTGCATATTCATACTGGATTTTATCACTCCACAATAATTTCTGTCAGACTGTCAAAATTACATTCCCTGCATATTCATACTGGATATTATCACTCCACAATTATAACTATCCGACTGTCAAAACTACATTCCCTGCATATTCATACTGGATTTTATCACTCCACAATTATAACTATCCGACTGTCAAAACTACATTCCCTGCATATTCATACTGGATTTTATCACTCCACAATTATAACTATCCAACTGTCAAAACTACATTCCCTGCATATTCATACTGGATTTTATCACTCCACAATTATAACTATCCAACTGTCAAAACTACATTCCCTGCATATTCATACTGGATTTTATCACTTCACAATTATAACTATCAGACTGTCAAAACTACATTCCCTGCATATTCATACTGGATTTTATCACTTCACAATTATAACTATCAGACTGTCAAAACTACATTCCCTGCATATTCATACTGGATTTTATCACTTCACAATTATAACTAACCAACTGTCAAAACTACATTCCCTGCATATTCATACTGGATTTTATCACTCCACAATTATAACTAACCAACTGTCAAAACTACATTACCTGCATATTCATACTGGATATTATCACTCCACAATTATAACTATCCAACTGCCAAAACTACATTCCCTGCATATTCATACTGGATTTTATCACTTCACAATTATAACTATCCAACTGCCAAAACTACATTCCCTGCATATTCATACTGGATTTTATCACTTCACAATTATAACTATCAGACTGTCAAAACTACATTCCCTGCATATTCATACTGGATTTTATCACTTCACAATTATAACTATCAGACTGTCAAAACTACATTCCCTGCATATTCATACTGGATTTTATCACTTCACAATTATAACTAACCAACTGTCAAAACTACATTCCCTGCATATTCATACTGGATTTTATCACTCCACAATTATAACTATCCAACTGTCAAAACTACATTCCCTGCATATTCATACTGGATTTTATCACTTCACAATTATAACTATCAGACTGTCAAAACTACATTCCCTGCATATTCATACTGGATTTTATCACTCCACAATTATAACTAACCAACTGTCAAAACTACACTCCCTGCATATTCATACTGGATTTTATCACTTCACAATTATAACTATCAGACTGTCAAAACTACATTCCCTGCATATTCATACTGGATTTTATCACTCCACAATTATAACTAACCAACTGTCAAAACTACATTACCTGCATATTCATATTGGATTTTATCACTTCACAATTATAACTAACCAACTGTCAAAACTACATTCCCTGCATATTCATACTGGATTTTATCACTCCACAATTATAACTATCAGACTGTCAAAACTACATTCCCTGCATATTCATACTGGATTTTATCACTCCACAATTATAACTATCCAACTGTCAAAACTACACTCCCTGCATATTCATACTGGATTTTATCACTTCACAATTATAACTAACCAACTGCCAAAACTACATTACCTGCATATTCATACTGGATTTTATCACTCCACAATTATAACTAACCAACTGCCAAAACTACATACCCTGCATATTCATACTGGATTTTATCACTCCACAATTATAACTATCCAACTGTCAAAACTACATTCCCTGCATATTCATACTGGATTTTATCACTTCACAATTATAACTATCCAACTGTCAAAACTACATTCCCTGCATATTCATACTGGATTTTATCACTTCACAATTATAACTAACCAACTGTCAAAACTACATTCCCTGCATATTCATACTGGATTTTATCACTTCACAATTATAACTATCCAACTGTCAAAACTACATTCCCTGCATATTCATACTGGATTTTATCACTTCACAAAAATAACTATATTTGTTATTCTGTAAAAACTACATACATGGTAGATTCATACTGGATTTAATCATTCAGTTATTACTCACTGTCAAAACTACACAGACTACACAATATTAGAACCCCCATCATCCACCCCCCAGCACCCACACCTACCATCCACCCCCAAAGCACACCCAGCAGCCCCGCAAGCACAGACCGCACTCCATCCATCTCTCTACAAAGCCCAACAGCCCTTCTCTACTTCTCTCTGAAAAATACTTCTAGTATACACTCCTCTTTTTTTAGTGTTTCCAATACTGCCCTGACCCCTAAACACAAAACTGTCTGAAACTCTTCGGCTGCTGATTTTAAGTGGGAGTCTTTATCTTCACGGCCACTGTGCTCTCATTTGCGTGGCTTGAGTAAAACTCGTTCTGTTCTGATGCTCTCCAGCGCGCATGCATGTTTTAGGTTGCTGCATCTTCTCCTCCTCTCTCTGTGTGTGCGGTACGCTGGCGGCTGCTGGATCCTCTCTTTATTTAGCGCAGTCTCTGGAGTCTTGGCTTTTCTCGGCTGTGTGAGGGTTTCTCTGGATGATGTGTGACGCAGTCCGCCCCTGCGCGAGAGGAGCCCACTCGCGGCTAAAAATATCCCCGGCGAGGGTGCGGGGCCGCGGGGTTCACTCGGGCTGCTGATGGCCTCCGAGCATGCGGGCGCCTCGCGCTGCTGACACCGAGCCAAGCTGAAGCTCCGAGCGGCAGCTTCGACAGGAAAAGCCTCCAGAAAGACCCGGCCTGAAACGCGCTGGTGCAGGAGACGTGAAGAGTCTGACAGCCATCAGTTCTAGCAGTTTTAGGTTTCACAGAGAGTTATTTTAAAGTTTTACCGGAAAACTACATACTTGAGCCTCACATGCTCCCTTCAAGCACCCGGAGCCATCTTTTAATAGTATATGAAATATATATATATATACCTATTCATTAACAAATACTGCATCACATTTATTCAGTAATAATAACTGCTATTTGGAAAACTGGGGAAGAAATGAACAACTTTACTATCAAAGCTGCATCTGGAACGAGTGAGCAGGCGGACTTAGTCACTCACTTGCAAAAGGTTCAACTTTTAATACTAACACAGATGGCAGACGTTGCCAAATCCTGAGAAAATAATAACTTTCCGAATGTAGAAACTGAGAGGGTGATGCTTCAGTAATGAAGAAAGAGTAAAAATGGTCTAAGAACACACACGTTTTCAGCTTCCATATGATTTTTAATTCTGATTCTGCACTTGGATTTAGTCCCAAATACATTTTTTTTTTTCAAAACAAGCCACAAATAAAACATCTAGAATCAATAGCGAGGCCGAAAATCAATCCCACACTCTTTACTCAGAATAAACTGCACCAAGATTTGATGATTCACCCATTGGTTCTCACAGAAGAGAGCAATCGGAGGACCCTTGGAGGAGACTCAGACGGTGTCAGACAACACATGTTCAGTGTCCAAAAGTCTTTATGACTGTAAGGAACACCTGGATGTGTTTTGAGTTGGCTGAGAGAAGTTCTGGGCTGTATCTACAGGAATGATTTGGGTGACTATTGATTTCTAGTGTAGCTACTACTGTAGCTCTCTATGCTAAAGAATGCTTTCACACCAAGCATAACTTAGTTGATTTGCTAAATATTTTTCTTTTTCTTTTTTTAACAGATAGACCAATCGGGACAAAGACAACAAACAAAAACCGTGAGCACAAAATGCCCAAGATATGGGAGGAGGAAAGAAAAAAAAAATATTTTTGGAGTTACATGATATACTGTTGGGATACTTATAAATATGAAACATAACTTTATTCTTAGATTTGTTATATGATATATTTGCTAATAAGTTATATGAAAAATTATAACTGTCTGTAAAGCACTTTGAGCTGCCACTGGTATGAAAAGTGCACTATAAACAATGGAAAAAAGTAAGTATAGTCTATGAACTCAGCTTCTATTAGATTTTCAATTCTGATTCTGCACTTGGATTTAGTCCCAAATCAATAGCAACACCCAAAATCAACCTCACACTCTTTACTCAGAAGAAACTACTCCGCACCAAGATTTGATGATTTACCCAGAGGTTCACACAGAAGACAGCACCCTTGGAAGAGACTGAAAGAGTGTCAGACAAGTTTGGTGTCCAAAAGTTATCAGATTGATACCTTAGAAAAATGTATCCAATGTATTTACAAGAAAAAATAGCTATTTGTTAAGTAATACTGCATTATGTTTATTCAGTATATAGGAAACGTCTTGCCTTAATAGCTATTTAAAAAACACAAATTTCCAAAATATTAACTTTCCAGGAGAAGAAATAACATGCACAGTACATGTACACT